>VSDK01029966.1:43631-65035 GCA_009767595.1 Symbiodinium kawagutii
TCCTGCCCCTTTGCTGCTCGACCTGGTGTGTTTTTCTTACCATTTGTTTGTACTGTTCCGATCATTTGATGATGGAGATTTCGTTCATTCTCTGGATTGTTTGCTCTGGTGTAGAATTATCCATCATGAAGTCCGTGGGTGGGTTACATACTTGATGATTGCTTTGGAGTCCCCCCTCCGATCCCCCCTCCACGGTGCGCCTAGCACGACCCCTGCAGCATGTTCTGAAATAATACATGTACGTCTTAAGACTGTGCCGGTCATGTGTTAGTGACATGCCGACGCCGCTCAGGATAGGAGCAACGACAATAGTACAAACAACAACAGCGGCAGCAACAGCAGAAACAGCAACGGCAACAAGAGCAACAACGCCAACAGCAGCACTCACTAAGTAACAACAACGACGTCGACAACAACAACAACAACGACAACAACAACAACAACAACAACAACAGCAGCAACGACAACAACAACAGCAGCGACAACAACAACAACAACAACAACAACAACAACAACAACAACAACAACAACAACCATGCCCCATGAGAAGTGCTAGCTCCAAAATGCTGCTTAAGCGCAATGTGCCCTCAGAGGCCTTAGCTCCGAAATGATAACCATCGGACCTGTTGCAAGGGCAAATGGCTATGGTTCAAGGCTTTACACATCAAGTTTATGGAGGAATATGGAGGATAATTACCAACAAAAGTAGTAAAATGGTACACCAGGGGTACGGGGTGAACTGACCCACAGCCAAATCCAACAAAAATCCGACATGTGAAAACGAAAACACCTCACTCTATGTCATTTGGTTGCCCTGAATTGAAAGGAGCAGGGGTTGAGATTTACATACTGTGCGCACTGCATTCGCGTATGTTATACTGTATGCTTTCTTTTTTGCGTGTGATGTTCTTTGATGAGACGACGTGGGTGTCTTTCAAAGGTCTTTGGAATCTCAGCAAGTCCAACGCAAAACATGAACAGCTGTGTGTTTGTGACAGCGTTTGGGGGTGGAACATCCATGGATGAACGGTATGGTTCAATCAATCCCAACTCAGAAAATGCTTTTCCCAACTGCAGCCAGGTTCCCAATGAGGGTAGCCGTGGGGGAACATTGAAGTTCCAGGGCGACTCTCCGGAATTGTCGGATGGAGGACGAGCTTGCCCGCTTTCCCAGCTGCTATGTTTCTGAAGCTCTGATTCTGAGCGTGGATCTTGCTTGAGAGGACTAGTGCGCGTTGGCATCAACTACTGCAACTCCTTTAGCAGAACCCCCTTATACAACATCACTTTGTCTGATTTAGCAGAAGCCATTAGTTATTTAAGCAGCAGATGCGACCTGGTGGCTGGGAATGACCCCAAGTAGCCATACTGCAGGACACTACTTCATCCTGGATGGCGAGACCAGCATGGACTTCAGAACGCCGTCGGTGCATGATGGCTTCACTGTTGGGCACTCGGGTGCCAGTTGGATCTTTGGAAAGGCCCGTGAGTTTTTCGATGCTCAACTTTTTTGCCATCGCCATACGTGTGGCTGGCTCATGCAGGTTAATGATCGAGGGTTGCATGCTATCCAAGAGCTTCCAAGAGCATGCGAACATGAATCGTCCATGTTATATGCTGCTGGTTTTTCAGACTTCCAGGTCTACTTTGGCTTTCTATTTTGCCAGTCGTTCTAGGGTCCTAGAGCATCGTGGACCATATTCTGCAGATAGTACATTCATTTTCAAGCACAATTTCTTTCCATTGTTCAGCACGGTGTGGAATTTCAAGCTGTCCAACTGAGGCCTTTGCTTACTTGAAACCTCATGAAGAAGTCTGGGTTGCCAAGGATGCCGTTGCCAGCGCTGCATTTTTCAAAACACGTTTTCATTTCCTGGAAACCATGGCCAGCTGTGCTCCGCCAGTGTGATACTCAGGTTGCTGGAAATGTTATTGAAGTTGATTGAAATTATGTGAAAGTGACTGCCCATGAAAACAAGCGTGTTGTTTGCTGAGATCCTTGTTGATCAGCATTTTGGAAAGTTGTACATAACCAAGGGGCACGGGTGTTTGGCGGGTTCACATACAAAAGGGATGGGGAGCAATGGCTTAGACTCTTTCCTGTAGATATGACACGACATAAGTGCGTCAGCACGCACAGCGGATGACTGCAAAATAGAATTTCAGCAAATAGTGAGACCACAATATCACCATTTTCGTGTTATCCACAGTTGTCCAGATGCTCCATGTCTGGTACATTTGCCTACGCTTCCCTAAGAAATGACCAAAGTGTAGGCAAATATATAATGCATGGAGCATCTGAGTTATAGTATGGCTGTTGGATGCTTGGCTGGTTCATGGCCCCCAATAGCCTACAAGCAACAAAGTTTGATGATTTTCAAGCTGCAGCCGCGCTGCAGGACCAGGTGGTGCTGGCGCAGAAAGGCGCTGCGGGGAGCGGTTGTAGTTAGAGAACCTGCGCAGAAAGGAATGCTTTGAGGCACCATTCGCTAGTTTCAGTATCACTACTGATCGTTAATGATAGGTACATTTTTTCCTCAGGGCATGGAGGAACTCACATAATTATATAGGATCATAGGGGTAACCCGTCACAAGCCAATCCTGACACTCGCCCATCACCAGCCAGCATTAAACTATCCATCACAAAATTCTACAAACCATTTTTTCATCCCCACAATTCAACAAAGATCGGTGCACATCAGGGCTACTTCAGCATCATGAAGCATTTATTGGCCATCTTTCAACGTCAAAGAAGTGCTGGGGAGCACCTCTAGCGATCCGTTGCTTGGGCAGGTGCAACACGCATAATGTGGAAGCTCCTGCTGACACCCATGAAACAGCGCCTTGGGCCCGGTTTCAGATGTAGCTGATGACCAGGTGGTAGATCGAACCCCTCTCCTGACTAGAAGATGTTGAGTGATCCCTTCCTCTTTCCTGTGAAGGTTGCAGCGGGTTACAGTTGCATGCTGCGAACTCGGGAGGTAACTCGAGTTTGTTCCATTCAGAAACGGTGTGACTGGTTGGTGGTTTTAAACATTTTTTCCATATTTTTCCCTATTATTAAGAAATGGTTGGTTGACTAATATTTTTCATAGGGGTGGTTCAAGCACCAACCAGGTGAGCTTTCTGTTTGGCACTGCCAGCATGCATCTTAGGTTCCGAATCGCCAGCTCTCAGCTCGCTCAGGCATCGGCTGGGGGCAACGCTTGCCATGCGTTCGTGGGAGCATGTTCCGTGCTACGTAGGAAAGAGTCATTCAGTTCCTATTTCAGCGGGATTGTATGGAGGAAACGTCTGGCTATCGCTGAGATTGCATGAGATTGCTAGCAGTTGTTTCAATCCCTGCTGATGTGGCTTATCATTATCATTGAACCAGCTTGTTTTGAAACCAGGGCTGGGTCCGTCATCAAGCATCAAGGACTACCAGGGGGTGTAGCATCGGTTCATATACCTATGAAATCCTATGAGCCAATCCTGCCATTATCACAGGATTGGATGGCTTGCTTCTCAACCATTGACTATGCTCATTGGTTCACACGGGCGGCATGTGTGGCATGCCCGGCCGTTGCCAGAATGCGATGTTGCCATCGGCGTGTACCTGCCCTTCTGTTCATGAGGATGTTTGGACTCACGTGATGGCCGCTGGTGATGCAGATTAGTCAGGTGGACGGGGTCTCCTGTTCTTTGGTGGTTTTCCCGCTGCAGCGGCTTCGCAACTTCTGGCTTAGCGGTTTCCATGCGCTTTTCCTTTTGTGAAAATTGATGGGTAAAATCAGTGATTATTGCTTTTGCTTTGACTACCTTATGTGCTGACATGCAGGTGTCGTTGGAGAATGAGTTGCCTCAGGTCCAGGACGAAATATATGCATGTTAGTTAAATGGGTTTGGCACAGTTAGCAATCATGATCCCATTTTTCTAGTGGCAGCTCAGCACGCTTGCACATTTGTGGGGGGCGAACTCTCATGTAGTTGATGCCAAGGTTCGCGACAACCGCTCTGTCATGGAACTTGTGGTCAACGGCCAGTCCTGCTGCGTGCCTCGGTTTGGAGAAGTGCTTCTAACATCGCGGGGCCAGCAGTTGCTCAAAATGCAGCACTGAGGCACGTTTGACATTGTTTGGACATGGTTCAAGGTCAATAGTAACGTTACAACGTAATCTTGTACTATGTCATCACTGATGTTCAATGATTATGGTGGTGCAAAGTGTCAGTTGACATGCGGACATAGAGCCTTTGCTGATTTTGCTCATCCATGCTAAGTCCTGCCGCAATGAATCAATTGCGTCTCAACGTAAAGCCGGAGGCCAGGGTGAAACGATGGGGGAGATACCCCCCAAACATACCGAAACCCTGGAAACCCTGCAAAAAACACATACACCAAAGCCATCCAAAGCCATCCAAAGCCATCCAAAGCCATCCAAAGCCTGCAAATCCCAAGATCCAAAATGGAAAACCCGGTCGGGGACGACCCAGAAACTGTGGCCTGTGGCAGCTGGCAGCTGAGGAGATCGCCCCATCTAGCTCCGAAAGCCAGAGCAGTGCCTTGACACGTGGGGTGAGTAGGTTTGTTTGGTTGTAATGATGGTCAAGTTGCAGCATGATGGTAGATAATGGTAGATGATGGTAGATGATGGTAGATGATGGTAGATGATGGTTTGATTTGATGCTTCAAGATGGTTAACCGTGGGAAGCCCTGGCAAAAAACATGGTTAATGATGGTGATTGAAAATGAATGACTGTGATGGTTCATGAATGATGGTGTATCATGGTTGCATACTACAATCTTGCATGTTGTAGAGGACTATGACGCTTTCTGATTCATAGCGGGAGATCCAGAAAGAACCAACCATCAATGCTCGGGGTCAAGAGAAATCGCACGATCTTGCTGCTTATGCCTGTGGATCAACCAGCGCGATGTTCACTCAATTCGTGGCAGCGGGTGGAGGATGAGCGAATTGAAACCGTGGGTCCTCGGCAACTCTGGTAGGGTCCTCGGCAAAACAAGTTCCACAGAACTCCATAGTTGACCATAGTTGAGCAGTAAACATCACCACTGAACCATTACCATCATAAATCTATCTTGCCGCGATCACAACAATAATTTGGCACACTTTAGTGGTTTGCCAATTCACCAGACTTCACCATCCCATGCATTTGGGACCTTTCGTTAGTTTTCAATGTGAGCCGTGGGACGGAGTGCCACATTACTTAAACATGAAGCTAACATTGATGATGTCATTGCACCAGCCAAGGCTGAGGTTTTGCGTTGTCAGATGCATCGAGTCCATTCGTCACACCTTACCGAAACATCCGAAGTTACAGCTTCACCTGAAAACAACGACACGCCATAAATTTCAGCAACGGCGCCGCGCGCTATGACCAGCCGAGGGGCCCGCACGCATGAATCATAGATATTGAATGTTTGCCACCAGCATCAATGAAATGTCGGCATTAATTATAGGTATTTGATGTAGGTTTTAATGCTACATATTGTTAGTATAGTAGTAGGTTTTAATGCTAAATGTAATTGTTGGTGGCATGTCGGCATTAATTATAGGTTCAATATTACTACATATTGTTAGTCAAGGAGCATTGTTGGTGCTGCTCCTGACTGCTCGAACCACATCAGTTCACCGCTGCGGCTGTTGTTGGGCAGCTTGTTTTTTGGCAATTTTTAAGGTAGTGACAGTGAGATCAATCAATGGTTTGGTATTGATGAACTATACGGGGCAAGAGGAATCTTCCAGGTAGTGAGCAGCATCACTTTAAGGTGAATTTCTTGTTGGGCTTCCTGTCGAGCCAGCAGTGAGTTGTCCTGCAGAATCTATGTAGACTATAGGCCCTACTGAGTCCATTAGCTTGGTCCAGCACGTCAGTAGCAAGTAGTAAGGTGCACCTTTGAAGTTCACCGTGGAGCTATTAACCGATGTCCCATTAGTCAGATTCACTGACAGTTGTCACTGCTGCTCTACTGATGGTACTGCGAAGGTGATTCGAGCATTTGGCTGGAGGAGGGGCTGAAAGCTGACGTGCACTTGGTTGCTTGGTTAAAGAAATGGCGTCAATCAACTGCTTCCGAAGATGTGCTGCTTCCCTTGTTGGCTATGTGTCGGAATCCGGAGATGTGCTGCTTCCCTTGTTGGCTATGTGTCGGAAGCGTTCGGCCCCGAACCCCTCTTATGATGTTCTCCAGCACTTTGGGATCCTTGTTATAGATGATCACAGGCAAATAGGATATCTTAGGATGAAGAATTATTTGTGCTTCCTTTTTGCACCCCATGGCGTGAGAACCATGCCTGGATATGCCTATTTAATCTTCTATTTAGATAGCTATTGTTTTTTTTTGTACTCGTTTTAAGTTTTGTTGGTTGTTAAAGATGGTAATCTGGGTTTCGGCAGATTGCAATCGTCGCAGTTTCCAAGCTGAGCAACTAGGCTCGCGGCTCGGGAGTCCTTAATTCCCAAGTCTTTAGTGAGCTACTGAACGAAGAATACTTTTCCGCACAAAATGTCATCACTGAAGCAGCCAGGCATATAGACTATGTCAAGATCTTTTGAAACGTGACCAGTAGAACATGCAAGATATTCTTGATCGAAGTTTTTTGGATCCAATCGCAGAATTCGACTACTTGCACAGACTTGAGACACGCACTTTGTTCTTTGATTTTTTTGCTGGGCGTATCTTAGTGTAACTTGGCGTATTCATGTGCAAATATACCACATATCTTGGCGTATGCGCATGGACTGATTCATTCGCACAGCATGTCTCTGCTGTCAGGGAGAGTCTTGGGTTCTGCTTGATTCTGAGGTACAGCTCTGGGATCGGGTTCCTCGGCGGCATGAGTGGCCCATGAATCATCATGGGGAAAGCATGACTGAAGATGGCCAACGGATTTCAATATCTACAGAACCTGTTTTAACATTTATAACATGTTGTTTTTGATGGGAGCTTGTTGATCATGCTTGATTTTGAACCGATTTGTCTCATGCAAAGGTATTGTTTTTCCTGACTATTTATGCTTATTGTTGACTGCCGCCCCCGAGTTTCGCTACCATTGCAAATCCCATGGTTATAAAGTTATAACCTGTTTTTTTTTAAGCGGAACTTGTGGATTATGCCTGGTTTTGAATCAATTTGTCCCAAGCACAGGTATTTTTTCGTCGTGCTTAGTGTTGGATGCCATCATCGAGCATCAAAGATCTCAACCATTGCAAATTCCCACCACTAATTATCCTTGATCATTGATGGTAATTTTCCATGTGTGTGATGGGATGGTGATGGTGAGGATGATGGTGTTGACAGGATACACCGGTATCCTCAGTAGAATTCACCATACTGACACTTCACTGTAGCACCTTTAATCCAGATCAATAGGCCACCATCAGTTTGAGCATAGCTGGTCTTTCACCATCAAGTATAGCGGGGTTTATGGATCTATGGATCTCCCCTGATAAGCATCACTATCCTGGGACACGCGGCCACGTTCATGGCCTCCGGTTTCGAGGCCCTCAAGGACGAGGATGTGAAGCGCCTGACCTTGCGCTACAACCAGGCGCTCGGCTGGTCCCGGGTGATGCGAAAAGGCTAGGCAGTACGTGCAAAGACGTGGCCGCGGCATGACGTGGCGCGATGATTTGCATATTCGTGCGTGTTCTCTATTTGTGTGTCCATTTATGGTCATTTTTCAAAACGTGAATCATGTGCACCAACATGTGCATGCATGTGTGTGTACATGTCGGCCCGGACACGGTATATGACGCAGGTGAAACTTCTTTGACAGTGTTTCTTGGCACGTGGTCCGGTGGTCCTGGATTTTACCATGTTTCGCGACATTTGGATCATTTTGTTGTACATTAGGACAAGGAATGGATAGATAGTAATTACATTGCAGATAGCCATGCAATTCTACTATATAATTGATTCTCAGAAAGCAGGGATTTTCCAGGTTTCATGGCCATTCCTGTCTATTCTTCTAGTGCTCTTAGTAAGCCTCTCCTTGATCTTTCTGACTCACCGTGATGCTGGAGGCCATCCCCGATTGGCTGCCTTTCCACCACTTGAGCTGCACAGAGGAGGATCCCATCGACGTTCTGACAGGCCAGCAGCGTGTCGTCGAGGGCCCTCAGTGTTGAACTGTTTTGAACCAGCATCGGCCGTGACTTTTTAACCATGGTTAACCATGTCTAACCAGTGGTAACCATCTTCATCACTGCGGATTCCCCAACCTCAGGGTTCGAGCGGCTCATGTCTGTTGACTTGGCCCTCCATTTCCATCACCGCAGGAATCGAAAGCCTAGCTCATTGCAAGCTTCGCTGCGAGGATTTCCAAAACTGTCGCTCCGTTTTGTACCTGGGCTGCAGGTACCAACGCTTCAAGTCTACCAGCCCCGCAAGAATTGGATGGAGAGAGAGCCCAATAAAATGGAAAGGGCACTCCATGTGTGAGCAGGCTTGAAAATGATTCCTGACGATTAAGACCGGCAAATGATGCTAATGATGGTTCACAATCAAGAGGAGTTCAATAACATCTCACAACGGGTGAAGACTATACCTCGGCTACTCCGTGCAATTGCAATAATTAATCAATGATAATGATAGTTGAGTAAGCACCGTCCAGTCACTTAAGCTGGTTAACATCTTCAATTACCAATGCTTCTTCAGTTTGTGAAGGTAATTAATATCAGTGTCAAAGTGGCAATGATGACTCATAAATGATGATCATGGCGCTTAGCAATGGTCGGTAGTTATACATTTTGTATGCAGTCAGTACCTGTCACTAGAACTCCTCATTTACTACCGAATGGAATTACCATTTGCATATTCATTGATGATCCTTATTAGATCTTGGGTCCCACATTAGATAGTATTCATGAATGATGATCATTAACGATGATTGATGATTGATGATCTTGACCTTGCAGGTTCGCATCTGCTCCCGCGTCAGAGCACCTTAGGTTCGACGTGTCGCAGAGCCGTTGCATCATGCGGAGCCGCTTCGCTTGCCCCACTTGCGGGTCAGGGTTCTCAGCAACAGCAAGCCATGCAGCAGCCACGGTGGATTGAGAATGGTCAATGATGGTTGTCAATGAGGGTTATTAATGATGTCCAGAGTTCACTCCAGAATGATTTAATGTACAGTATGTAGGTTGGGCCGTCAGAACAGAATGGGGTCATAGGTGTCAATTATAGCTATCAATGATGGTTATCAAAGACGGTTATCAATGATGGTTAGTGATGCTTCACTGGCTGGTGGTTAGGAGAGAGCTAAGGAGATTAAGGAACCAGGGGTATCACTTTTTCTGTTTAGAGGGGGAGCGTTTTGGAGCTAGTTCAAGATGGTTAATAATGGCAATTGAAGATGATTGATCATGATGGTGAAACATGATATTTCTCTTTTTACTTTGCAGCACTGGGCTGTTCTTCCCTCTGTTGTGCACTATTGCTGGTGACTGCTGTTCTAATTATCGCTAATCATTTGCGTTGCGAAGGACCTGTATTCATGGAAGATCCATATTCACAACTCACTACTGGCAGTTTTTGCTAGCAAGAAAGATCAAGAAAGTATACCGCTGGTAGATAACAATGATTTGAGCAGTCATGGAACCCCAATGATTGAACAGCATATCGGGGGTGGGGGGATGGAACCTCCATTGCCGCAAGTTGTGGACGGAGCTGCCCGGAGGTGCAGTCGGAATTTGCAATCCTTGGCTTCCAACTATGACGCAGGGTGCCGCAAGAGCCTTGACAACTGCCATGGAGTGAACAAGCGCAGGCTTTCACATCCCAAGTTCTGAGCACAGGAATGTAGGCGCCGGTTGTGGCAATCTAAATTCATCCACATTTTGTTTGGATGACATTTGGCATTTACCCTTCGGGTAGTCAGTCATATTGGATTGAAACGTAGGTTTAATTCTGCTGGTAGTGACCTGGTGTTGGCGACGAGGAACCCGATTTATTTTGCAGATGTGTGACTGCATCCCGTGATCACTAGACAACATGGATGGCTACAATATAATAGACGCAGTCAGAGACATTGAAATTCCACAGGGCAATGGATATAACTATGAACATTTCTCCACTTGAAAGTCTTGACCGTCACTTTGTTTTAGCAAATGTTCATTTCAGCATTGCCTGACCTAGGAACGGAGCCTTTGACTGGAGATTGTCAGTGACCTTGGCATCTAGGCAGTTGGAAGCCTGGGGCCAGGGAGGGAGACATGCCTCAGTTGGCTTCTAGGTGGGCAGTTCTGAAGCAAATGACAAAGAGTTGAAAATGAGAAAAACATGATGAAATTTGTGCCTCCGGCCTCCTTTGCTGCTTGAACCGCGTGATTTAATTTACAGTAAGAGCAGGGTCAGCACTATAAAGGAACATACCTTACGTTTGCAAGCATGACATTTGCACAGCCCAGATGCATTTGCACATAAAGCATGCTCACACACACACACACGCACTTATATTCTTATATTCAGAGTATTTCCTTCTACTTATTAAAATTTGCAAAGTATTGCATGTTTGCTTGTCTCCTTAATTACTCCATGTATGTACACAATACGCACGTGGCGTGTCTTTTTCTATGGCATTGATATCTACAACTATCTAACTTAGTCAGTCAGTCTGTAAACTCTTCATGCCTATCACCGCACGGGCGTTTCCAAAAAGACCCAGCGCAGCCCCAAGTGGCCCCAATTTTGCTGGAGCATCTTTGTGAGGCCATTGCAGGTGTGGCGAATGGCCAGTGGCATGTGAAATTGATGCGCCGGCCCTTTGCCAAGGACAATATTGTTCGAGTCACCGAGCTGACGTTTCTGGATGAAGAACAGAATCAGATCATTGCCGATGCCATGTGCCTCGCCCGCTGGGTTTCAAGTGGTGATGGCAAGTGATGGCAGCTGTGGTCAGCGTTGAGAGCGGTTTCTCCAAACTGTAGATGCAAGACAGGTCGGTTGGTTGTTTGACAATAGCCAGTATATAGTTGGTTCACATAGAACAAGTTTCGCCCCAATTGGGATTGTCCCGCCTGGTGTGGCGATCCCAAAGCGGGAATGCATCTGGACAGATACGCAAGCAGTGCCTACACGCTTGCTCTTATACGCGTTTTGTCATGGTTCCAGATGGGATAGAGAACCCAACTGCACTTGCATGAAGGGAAATTCTACGTACATGGGCGCACTGTGATGCACTGTGATGCACTGTGCAAAATTTTCTGACATGTGCATAGCACCTAATTGTATGCATGTAACGGCTTAGCCGATGCAAGCACGTCTCGCCCATCCCCACCCCGCACCCGCCGATGATGTGTGCACATCCAAGCAGAACATCACTCTTCAGTGCAGCATAGTGGCATAGTGCAGTTGTTTTTTCTGTGCACATGCTCACACATGTATATACATGTGTGTTATTATCATGCCTATGTATCAATGTATTTGTGAATTGCTACACATCTTGCGTGCATATGCCTGTTGGCTCGGCTTGTAAATATGGGGATGTATCCAACGGCATGACGGTAGAGCTTGTAAGCACCGATGCATATCTCGGGAACCTTGGGAGGTCGCCGCCCCTAGGACTGATGACACCTTTGCGGCGCTGGACCCAAGTTGCAGCTCAGCTGAGAGGGACATGGTCCTAAGAAGAGTTGGGCGCAACTGAACTATCGATCTACTGGTGGGCGGTTTCCCAATTCTAGTGGCTAGTCATAGGGGATTAATGATTACCAACAATAATGGCTAAGCAACTACTGGCTGGTGGTTTGATTGGCATGTTTTACACTTCCCAAAATGTATCAGTAAATGTTTGGCTGGTTGACTACCATGCTTCATTTGGGTTGTATCCGAATCCACCAACCAGACTATCTATTTCTGGGGGATCACCTTCGGGGCTTGCCATCCCCATGATAGGGACTACTTTTGAGAAGTGCTGTGACGTGTCCAAGAAGCTTGGTAAGACCACATTGCTGAGTTGTTTGCCACTCTAAAGGTGGAGCTGAATTGGCTCGAATTAGTTCCAAAAAGATATGTCCGATTTGCGTGCATTCTTGCCACATTTTGATTCAGAGCCTGTACAACGATAGAATGTTGATGCTACGTTGGTATCCGGCCATATCAATTTTGATGCTACATTGGTATCATTTGGTATCCAGTGGAACCGAATGAAATTCTCCTTGGAACCCTGCTTGCGAGGCGGATTGAGCGATTGGAAGACTACGGGATCTGGACGCCTGGCAGATCCCGGTAGCCCCACGGGACAGCTGGAAACCCAGGGGAAGACTCGTAAACATATACAAACCCTAGCTGTTCTGCTTCCCGCATGAGCCAGGTGAGCAATGGTGAGCATATTTACTGTAAGTATTTTAAGTTGGTCATTTCTTTGTTGGAGCTTCAGATTCCGGTAGGGTATTGTTATCATCGCCGTCGTCGTTGTCCTCCTCGTTGTCCTCCTCCTCCTCCTCCTCCTCATCATCATCATCATCATCATCATCATCGTCATCGTCATCGTCATCGTCATCATCGTCATCATCATCATCGTCATCATCGTCATCATCATCATCATCATCATCATCATCATCATCATCATCAAATCATCATCAAATCATCATCATCATCATCATCATCATCATCATCATCATCATCATCATCATCATCCTCGTCGTCATCATCATCATCATCACTACCACCAGCAAAGGCAGCAGCTTTGCTGCTAGTCCGGCATCTTCGATTACATGCTAACCTTGGTCGTTGCTTTTTTGAACATTCGATCAGCAATCAGCATCATCAACCAGTGTTAAAGCCTAGTGCCTCGTGTTGAGCACTCCCGTAGGTTGTGAGGGGGGCATGTCCCCTCCCCGCCTATTGCACGCCCAGCTAGTAAGATGGGGTTTTCCATGGGGTATGTTTATACCTCTTACCGTCTCACAATTATGAGTAATAGTCAATAGATGCTGAGAAACGACCGTTTTCCGGGATGGCCCATCTCAAGCCACCAATGCCTGTTTGTTGCAAATGGGCAGCACACCAGACTTTGAAGCATGCTTCCATTTCGCATAACTACCGAGGCTTGATCCCAGAAACGATCTCATGGTGGAGCAATGCTGGGCTCCCTGAACAACTCAATCATGTTGGTAATTGGCGATGGTGGAACTCCATAACATGGTTAGGTATATAGCTGGTAATTGGCGATGGTGGTTGGTCACCCAGCCATGTTATGTAGATGGTTTGCTTCCCCGGGTCCAGACCTGACTGAAACTCATTCTGTATCCGATGTTCGAGGGGTTCCAAGAGTATAGAACAACCCAGCGTGTCACGGGCAGATAGCAGCCACTGAGGATGTGTTATTCCTCACGGAAGTGGCTTTTGGGAGTACAGGCCTGGGACAGTTGGGCCATGGCATATGCTGCGGTTTTGAGTCCCTAAACCCCAAGCCCAATGGAGAGTTGGGCCATGGGCCAACAACAATAATTAATTAGACTGGTTGCAGTACACGTTGCAGCCGGGGAGCCTCTTGATGGGCTACATCAAGCGAATTCATAGTCGATCCCCCCCACTGTCGTGATGTCTCATTGGGTTGTTTAAATGTTCTTTTGCTAAACTCTGATCAGGTTGGTGCTTTCGGTAGGAGCAGCAGGTCAGTCAGTTGCATCCTTGGGATAAGTTCGTGACCGAGCCCGACAGGTTTCAGAAGTGCGTGAGCCCCACTTACCTCGTGATGGCAGTGAAGGACAGCAGGGCCGCCCCAGAGCATTCTTCTAGAGCAACAGCCCAGGACATCCCAGGACACCTTCAAGTGATACGGACAGGTTGAAATGGAAGATCCATGATCCATTTCAATACAGAGCCCATGTTTTAAGAAGGGGGTTGATTGATCAATATGGACCTCCCAGTAACACAGGGTACCTCCATGGCGATGGACACGCCAACCATCTATAAATGCATGAGAAAAATTAAGAAAATGCGGCTTCCTGATGCTTCCTAATTGCATTGGGTGGAATATGGCCGAAATTAGAGGTCATTATTTGTTTGAAGGCCATCAATGACAATATTCCATCAATGACAATATTGATGGCAATTCTTCAGGTGCAAGCCACGCAGGCAGCACCGGGACACCAGAACATGATGGAGATGGACAGTGACAAAAAATACGCATCCAACGACAGGCTTTGGGTAGTTTGCGTTTCTTCATTGGTGCATGCAAGAATTCGATCCTTAACAATACAATATATTAAGCCTTTTCCAACGTTTTGTTTGAAATTCGCGCAAGGAGGGGGATCTTCCACCCAACTTTCCAGTGAAGATCCACTACTCCACTGCTATGGGAGAGTGGAGAGAATGAACCTCGGCGGATCTGCAGGGCCGATGGCAGCCTCCGGATGAAATGCAAACTCCTCAGGGGCTGCCATCCCACATCAACCAGTTGTTCAAGTTTGTTCCCCGCCGATCAGGTAAGGGTCTTCTTAGATTTTATCAGAGTTCAGTTTAGTGATCCTGCTTCGTTTGTTTCTCTCCTCGTCTCTTCCTCCCCATTGTCCGCCCCCGTCTCTTCCTGCCCTTGTCCATGAGACGCTGGACTTACTCTGAAAACTGCTGCGGCTCAGTTGGAGATCCAATGGCCAAGTATATCCCGGTGTAGCTAATAAGACATGGTTTCCGACCATCATCCATCCCACGATATGCAAGCTATTTCTGGACGATTCAACATGAAACAAGTAGCACTTGTTCAAAATCCTACAGGTTGTGTTAAAACGATCCACTTGGAAGCAGCAGCTGGCCCTACAAAAATTTGATGGATTCCTGAGTAAAATTGTGTAGTTTACCTATCCTTAATTGTTCAGCTATGGTACAATCTTCCACAAGTAGATGAAGCGGCATTTCATCATTGGACGAGATAGCACTGAATATCCATCCACGCGCAGTTGGTTTATTGGTATGTTTTTAACTATTTGGCTGTGCTGAAGCAGTGGATTTAAACCATGATTGGTAATTATCGAATCATTAATGTTTGGTATTGTGTGTGACCACTGTAGAAGATGCATTACCTAACCGTTGGTTATTCTTGGTTATGATTTGTAATCATTGTCGACCGTCATCTTAAGACCCTCCTACTCCGCAGCACAGCCAAGGTTCAGCTCGACCGGTGCTGTGGATCACCAGCGATCATAGCGATTCTGCGCTGCGAAGATTCGAGCTGTCATGTTTCGGCGTGGCTCCTGTCGTCCCCCAGCCGCATGGATGGCGTAAAGCCACTGCTACCATTAGCCTGAGTGGCGTTGGACCTGGGGAGCAAGTGCCTATTCGCACATCGGTGTACACAAATGACAGGCTTTGGCTTGGATGGCATGTGATCGCACCAGAGAACTAGTGCCTGCCAGTCACTGTAAACCAGTGATTTCATGTGATTTCAGGTTGCTCTATGAACCTTGGTTTGATGCTTGCCAGATTTTGCCACTAGGTCACTAGGTGCTATGGGATTTGGCTCAGCTGCCATTCACGTTGCCAATCTGCAAATCATAGACTGAAATCGGTTTACTTCTTGGGACCAAACATCATCACCACTACTCGTTGCTGATATGGCAGCAGAAAAAGACCATCTCTTTTGAAATGACATTGTTCCAGGGGTGAGCAACTGAGCAGCCACAAGTTTCCATCAGTTTTGTCGGCGCCCATGCCCGCATACGCATAGATTCCGGCGATGATTTGTTGGAGTAATCGTCCTTCCTGACCTGGGTGGTGAAGATTTCAAGATTCGGCTCTGACACGATTGACCCCCTGTTGATGTGTCTCATGCACACAGGGGTGATGGTGGATTGGTTCAAGTTCCTACGGATGACTTCTAGTGATGGTGATGGTGCTGCTGACAGTACTTGGGCCTACCTTGCCGTGCAGCTAGAGCTAGACACATGTCCTTGGGCGAGCTTTCCCAAATTCTGCCCGCATATCGAAGCCTCTCAGAATGAAATTCTGAGCTTCATTCTTGGGATGCTCAACCAATTTGTTTACAGGAAAAACTTCCTGGACACCACATGACTGATGGTAGATAAGCCACTTGCCTCGATGTTTTTTCTGAAAGTGATGTATCCGTGCGAGATACAACATGGTATAATGAGATCATGAAATACAATACTTTATATACTTTTTCGATCAATTTAATTGGCTTGGTTCAATCAACTGTCGTACCGCAGCTATAGCTTGCTGAGGCCGAATCTCCTTGGTGGCATCACTGAGACGCCGCAGGCGCTCTGGTGGACGACATGACCGTGGTGAGCCATGAACGGTTCATGCTTCTGTTGAATGGTCGAAACCTGCGAGAACTGTTACGTAGTATATATATATATATATACTTGTTCAATAGCGTTTAAAGGATGGACAGAGATGATTGATAATGGTTCCTGGAACTATATGGAACGATTAGTATGTGAGGATCAGGAAGCCACCGATGTTGGGGACCCCAAACCATTGCTCCGTTAGGCCCAATTTCCAATTTGCAAGTGTTTGCAAGTGTTTGCAAGGTGTTGTTTGTGTCGGGAAAGGGGGTGCACAAACTTCAGCGTGATTGTTTTGTTATCCTTCAGCATCAAAGCAGACATGCAAAATGCCAGACAACATCATGATATTTCATGATCACCATCACGGTAACCATCGCATGATGGCCCTTCTGGTCGTACATAGTCACCACCCCTCGCATTAACATTCTTTTCTTTTTGTCCCCCGACTTCCTGCGAACATGCGGACAATTTGTATCAATTTGTTGGAAGTACAGCCATCGTTGCAAGGGGGCAGGACACGTCTCCGAGAAACCCAAGTTGAGACTTGGAAAGCTAATTTTAGCTGCTGGGTCCGACAGAAGGGCAAGATTCTTTGCACGGACCGCTGAGGCGACTCGGGCATCACTAGCTGCTAAGTGAAAAAGTGCGTTTTTGCGGTCCAGGTGGTCCTGTTGACGTTAACGGATGGATCGGATGGTTGAGGGGGAATGGGTGATGCATGTCGATTGGAGGTTAAGGATGGGTACACAGTTCAGTTCAGCTGTTGGTACCTTTGGTTCAGTAGTTCAGCAGTGAGTTGGAGCAACTCCCCGTTTGTAAATGGTTCCCGGACGTGGTGCCGGCAATTGTAAACGCGAGTGAGCAGCTGAGCAGCAGGAGAGAAAGCTGGATGGCTGGATGGATGGATGGATGGATGGATGGACGGAGGGATGGATGGATGGATGGATGGATGGATAGATGGATGGATGGATGGATGGATGGATGGATGGTGGGATGGATAAATGGTTGGATGGATGGATGGATGGATGGTTGGATGGATGGATGGATGGATGGATGGATGGATGGATGGATGGATGGATGGATGGATGGATGGTGGGATGGTGGGATGGATAAATGGTTGGATGGATGGATGGTTGGATGGATGGATGGATGGTTGGTTGGATGGATGGATATGATTGCATGGATGGATGGATGGACCGATGGACGGACGGACGGACGGACGGACGGACGGACGGACGGACGGACGGACGGACGGATGGATGGATGGATGGATGGATGGATGGCAGGACGGATGGATGGGTGGATGGATTGATGAAGGGTTCGGATGGATGGTTGGATGGATGGATGAATGGACAGAGGGAGACAGACACATAAATGTGTAGACATTCAAGACAGAAAGACACCAGTAGATAGAGCATGATGTGCACCATGCGAGTGATCATGTCCAATGACCTAGCTGTGTAGGTAGATAGATGGATAGATGTCTAGATGACCTGCATGATTTCAATAGATATCGCATATGCAATCACATACAGTGAATTCTATATAACCGCATGGCTGTTGTAATCATGACTAGTCGCTGGGAAGGACCTTGATCCCAACACGAAATGGATCAATTGAATCTCAACACACATGCACACATCTCACCGAAGCACATCGGATTCGGAGATTTGTTCACTCAGGCTTATACTTGGATTGGATGTGGGATTGCTCCTCGCAGGTAATTTATCTCTGTGCGCATATCATCAGTTGTAACTGATTCTAAACGTCATTTTCTTCGATCTCCCAAAACTAGACTAGTAGGGCACTGCACTTTTGGTCCCTCTGATGCTGTTCGCGCAGTTGGGGGCCGAAACCCATCATTGCATGGCAAATGCCAATATGAAAATGAAAAGTCTTGGGTTGCCGATGGTTCCGCTCGCATTGCTTTTGGGCTTCTCACAGCAGCCGGTCAACTTGAACCTTTCGGGCTGGGCAACCAGGGAGAAGCACAGCATAGATTTCCTCACCGTTGGGTGTCAGCCTGCGGGGCAAATTTCTAATACCCATTCTTAATCTTAGTTTTTCACCAGTAACTAGATTTTCTGTTGAATCAACCTAGGCATTGGGACCGCAACATGGCTTTGCGAGCAGTTCGCAGTTTGCGTTCTCTCCATCAGCAATCGCCAACCAATGGGTCTCCTGAAGGAGAAGCAGACGGGGGCAGGGGTAGCGGATTTTGATGGAATTTGCCAGCGCAGCCAACCATGCCATTTTTGATCAGATGGTGTTTCACTTTTGTTTTTGTTTCTTGGTTGCGGTGGCAAGTTGGAATTGCATGCTCAGTTTGAGACCTGACTAATTTTGAGCTAAAGCAAAACAAAAGCTGCAGCTTGGTTTTCCATCGTATTTGTGCAGATTGAACTCTTTGTGTGGAAATGACCTGTAGGTACTCAAATTTGGGCCGCAAAGGCGTGTGTTTTGTGGTAAGCGGGCTGTGCCAGGACCCTTGGCTTTGTGATGGCTGTGTTACAAAGGGATCCCGCCGAGATTCAAACAGCGAAGTAGTGGGTATTTGAGTTGTCCTGATAGAGAAGGATGCATAGCCTCAAGTACTGGACCAAGAACCACAACTGTAGACCCCAGAACCCCCGTGAATCAAAGTATATCCTGTTTGTGAAATACACCTTGTGTTGGGATGTGACGAAAGCATCCATTGGACGTTGAAACGTTGCGATGACACCACTCGATTTGGGGGCATTGAGTCTGGTAGGGCGTGCGTAGTCGCAGTGATAGCTGGGCAATACTGGATAAGGATTCCCTTCCCGAGATTTCTATGGGGCAAGGTGTGATTCGTTTGGCTGGTCGCCAACTGGCAATTTGAATGTCAAATCGGCCACTACCAACTCCCCAACCCACTTTGGACTTTTGGTTGCAACATGTCTTCATGTGCCGCAATCGCGTGCTTTCGTTGGAGGAGAACCGCCAGAGGAGTTCATTGTGAAGGGAGCCACCGGAGACAGCAGCTTTGTCAATGGTTTTTACTGCCTTGATGGGATGCATTGCGAGAAATCCAAGTACACCAAAGTGGACGAGTCAAGCAGCAGAAGATTACACATCTATTTTGATCTGACTGCATGCAAATGGTCACTTGGGGAGATTGGTGGTGCAGTATATCAACATGAAGATGACTCTTTGTTGATGCCACACCTGGGAGGATGGACCAAGACATCTGGTGAACCTGGTCCCGCTGTCTTAGAAGTACCACCAATGGTGCTGGTAGAAGGTCTGGCAGAGTCCTCATTGAATGGCACATACGTGCGATGTGAGAATTCCAGTAACCAACCTGTTTTCCGGCAGGTTGGTTGCAGTGGAATCCTTCAATTCAGTGGAACGAATTGGGTTATTCAGAAAGGATCTCGTGAAGCCGTTGCCTCCAGCCAAGACACAGAAGAAGAAGTTCCACCCCTTCAAAACTGGAGCAGTTCGGCACGTGTGTCGGTCTACCCAGCACCGTTCCCAACAGCTCCGAGATTCATTTGGGTTCAAGGAGCTGGAAAAGGGGAGATGAACGGATGTTATGCCTGCACCCACACAAGATCGGCCAAGCCTCGCTACCTTCGCCTGGGCGGAAACGGCCACATATATTTTGATAGCTGGTGGAAGATGTGGCCTGATGCATCTTGCTTTGCTTGGTGCTACTCACGTGAAAATTACTTCGAGGATTGCCCTCCGACAAGTGGCTGGGAAGCAGTATTGGAGACACAAGAGCCACCTCCTAATCTCAGCCCACAACAAAAGTATTCGGAAAGACCAGAGGCTGGGCGGCCGTCTGAAGCAGCAGGATCATCTGCTTCGGCATCAGAAACTTCTGACCCACCCTTTCTGGTTGTGACTGGCGCCGGGGCTTCAGACATCAATGGTCGGTATGCTGTAGTTGGAACCCACGGAGGAGCGCCCAAGTACAAACAGCTGGATGGCGATTCGATCATGTTTTACGAGTCTGGCCTCTGGAGACTTAACGTGCAAGACGACACCAACCGGCGAGCATACGATGGCCCATCGGCTCGCTCACCCTTGCCTGCCAACCAGTCGTGGGATCCAAGGTCCTACCCTCCAGCGCCAACAGTTTCGTTAGGAAACCACAAAGACTTGCAAAGAGGCGGGTATTCTTCAGAAATCTTGTAGGTTGGCTGCTGTACTGAAAAAATAACTGCTGTCGTTCGTTATCTCCCCGCCTGGCAGGTGAGGTTTTTAGATTTTTAGTTAGCCAGTAATTCTGTGGAAGGCGCTGTGCTGAAGCACACGTAGCATATACAGAATGCAGATCAGAGGCCGGTAAACAGTTTTGCTAATCCTTGATATGTTGTTCTATGATTTGGTTTGGCTGGTTCATGCAGGCTGCTTTGGTTCGGTTGGTCTCTTTTGGGTTGGTTGGCTTCTGTGGGTTTGTTGTTCTATGATTTGGTTGGTTCCTGCTGCCTTCTCACGGTCGGGCCCCACTGGTCAGGGTGTACTGGTCAACCTCATTGCAAACATTCTCACCTCCATTTTCGCTTCAATAAGAAAAGACAGGTAGGAATGGTTTACTTCAAACAGGGGCTTTTAGATCATCACTAATTGGAACCAGCAATGCTAAAGCAATTTTTCTTCAAGCCATGGAACCTAGTTTTGCATCGGCGGTGGCGGATGAAATTTCATACGCTCCGCATGTGCCACATCGAACAAAAAGCATGAAAGATCATCGGTGCAATGGCAATGTATGATTTAATCGTCCCCGCGGCTAGACGTTGGTGAAAAAATATTTCCGCTTAGTAGGGAAACGCACTTAGAACATTGGATCGCTAAGGGGCGCCATGGCGAAGCATTCGGCCGAACAGGGGCAAACAGATTTCTTCATGATAAGAAGTCAAATGAAGTCAAACAGATCGTGGCTGTTGAAGTTGATCCCCTTAAAAGATAGGCCACCGGAGGGCTTACAGAATGCCTCCGCCAGATTCAGCCAGGGGTCATTTCATAAAGCCAAAAAGTGACTGCAGAAAATGCACGATTTTTTCCGTGCACATGGGAAGTCGCATTGTAAAAGAAAAAAGTCGGGCCAATCCGCGTTAGACATAGTAGGCATGCAGGATGTAGGCCTGGAGCAGGTCAAGGCACTCCATATAGGG
>VSDK01029966.1:65045-77984 GCA_009767595.1 Symbiodinium kawagutii
AAAGAGTGTAAAGGTCGCATTTAAATCTCAATACTTGTGAGGGTTGGACTTGAAGACACAGGTTTCATGGAGAGAGAGAGAGAGGCGGGTTGAAACCTGAAGATGCGGCTCTGCTGCGTAAAGCATTCCATGAATTTACGGCTTATGGAATCGCACAGGTTTCAAGCGGATTTAGGTTGGCAATCCTGAGGTTGGATGCGGGCATTTTTCAGAAATTTGTGTTTTCCACCATTTTTTCGCCCATTCTATAACCCCCCAAACCTTCATACTTGACGAAAAATCCGTGCTGTCACTTTTACCTGGTTTCGCATTTCACAATCACCTTGTGAAGGAATTCGATTTGATAAGTCCGGTCCAGGTGAGGTTCAAGGGGGGTGTTGGTTGTTTGTTCGCGATCAAGTTAAAAAATGCATCATCGTCACCACGGAAAAGATTACATATGCGTTTTCGATCGTTTTCACACCAACGGTTTAACTAACTGCAACCACATGAGCAAGACTTACATGTCAAGAGTTGAGCAAATGAAAATGCTAGATTGTATGTCAGGATAAACTTCATCATGTCCGAATACATGTGAGAATGCACTGTAGGACATGCGTCAAAGTCTACGTCGGCAAATGTCAGCGAAAATGCAAAATGTCGTAGTACATCCCCAAGATACCGTTGAAATATGTCAGCATGTTTGTCGAGACATTCATATATCAGAGGATATGCCAAAAATCATTGTCAGAAAATGTCACCGGATAGGCTAGATGATGCTAAACGGCCGAATAATTCCAGACACCTGGCAAAACATTTGCTAGAATGAATGCCATTGAATGCCAGAAAATCCGTCAATGTATGAATATCAAAGAAGGTGTCCAGACTAAAACCTTGCACGCGCACAGGAACCCACAGTGTTTCCTAGACATTGTCCAAATGGGGTGGGATGGGGTGGGGTGGGTGCGATCTTAACGTGCATGTGCATGAGCAAAGCATATTGATGCTATAGGAATGTTGTGGGGTGGGGTGGGATGCTAACGTTCACGTGCACACGCAAAGCATGTTGATGCTACGTGGCGGATTGGGTGGGATGGGATGATGATTTTCATTTGCATGCTTTGACCTTCGGGCAACCCCCCTGGAAGCCCTGGCAAAAAAAAAATGCGCACAGCATGTTGATGCTACGTGGCGGATGGGGTGGGCTGGGATGATGACGTTCATTTGCATGCGGAAAGCATGTTGATACTACGTTGGGGATGGGGTGGGGTAGGGTGGGATGTTAACGTCCATGCAAACCATGTTGATGCTGGGAATGGTATCCGCAGGCCAGAATAATGCTACGTTGGGGATGGGTGGGCGTGGGGCAAGATGCTATAGAAGATGTTGGTACGACGCCACAGGGCTAAGACCCTGCTTATTGCAGATCCGTCCAAAGTGTTTGAGTCTCAGTCTGTAGGAGCCGCCCTTGCGCCGACCCATGGCTTTTTGCCCAAAAAACATGCTCTGAGCCGATGAATTTCCCCCGCCGCTGGCAACGTGCAATTTTCTATTCGATGGATTTCGATGGCCAGGTTAACAACATCCCAGGCTTCAACGCGTCATCTACTCCCAAGATATTAGTCACAAAAATGGATACATTGGATGAACGCGAGTTCCAAAAGATAAAAATGCATAGAAATGCAATTATTAGGTCGAGCGCCTTTTTTGCAAGTTATAACACTGACATCACACAAACATGGAACAAACCTGGCAACTCAGAATGTCCATGTGCAGAAACCGTTGTAGAAATAGGTGTGAAATTCATGCCAGAACAACAAAAATGAAACCACCAACAGTATCAAACCGCTGCCGCAGCGATGTCCAAAAATCACAATCATGTCAAAAACCATCGTGGGTTTCTATGCGCTTGCAGCGTAAAAAACACAGGACACGCTCGACATATTTCAGGAAAGATTCCTGGATATGCACGGATATGCCAGGACGGATGCCAGAATGCAGGTCAGCACATATGTGAGGATGCATGTTCAGAAACATGTCGGCACGCATCCGGTATTTCATCACACGGTGTGGGTCGTTCGAAGCATAGTTTTGGCCATTCATTTGGGTTGACCTTGCGCATTTCGAGCAGATCCAGCGGATCCTCCATAGACAGCTAAATGAGTTGGAACCATGCAACTACTAGGTGATGAGTTCTGCATGGCCAAGGGCAATGAAGATGTTGATGGGACTGGACGGCCAGATTCACCCGGAGCAATTTCTCCGCTTTTATTTGGTCCGGGATTTTCCGGCAAAGTGGATCGCATTGTAGGAAACTGGTTCTTCACGGATGAGTTTGAGACCTTATTTGCGCCGTTGGAGGCAATAGGGCGCGTGAAGTTGCAAGGCCAATGGCACTCTGTTTCGGCTGTGCCGAGGAGCCTTGGTTCTTCGGCCAGTGCCCCTGCCAGGGCCTTTGCTGCAAGCACTGCGCCATCACACTCACCACCCCAACAAGAACAAGAAGAAGCGCCGCCAGATGGCGGGTTTGATGAAGAGTGGTGCTCAGATCAAGATATGGAGAGATTTCAATGCGCCATTTGTTTCTGTACTGCCCGCGATGCAATGGTTCACGAATGTGGTGCGGCATTGTTCTGTGAACTCTGTTGGGTGAAGTGGCAAGCAGAGAACAGCAACTGCCCAGTGTGTCGTGAGAATGGTTCTTCGATTGTTCCCGCACACAGCGATCGCAGGTTGATTCGCAATTTACTCATTATGTGCCCAAACAAGTGCGGAGAGAGTTTCCCCTTGTGTGAGAAGGACAGCCCACCTGATTTGTTTATATAAGTTGCACTTCAATTGTGTCAATTCATTCGAGACGTAGATGCAGCCAACAAAAACAAGAAACAAACATATCCAAGTTGCGTTCCATTGTTTTCGAGACTCATTTTTTGGTCACCAACACTACATTTTGAGATTGATTTTTGGCGCGCAAACCGGAGGAAAAGCACATCAGAGACTTTTGCCAACAGCGGCAAGTGAAGTGCACTGCCTGCGATGTTTCCTATTTTGTCCAGTCCGAAGAAGAGCACCGAAAAGAATGCATAGCCAGGCTCGTCCCATGCCGTCTTTGTGGTGAAGAAGTGCGTTTCTCCAACATGGAGGCTCATTTCAGCAACAATCCGGGCAAGCACATCTTTTTGATGATGGAGGTGCTCGACAAAGTGGCAACCTTGGAGGCAGAAGTGAAGCGATTGCGTGGAGAAACCTGAGACCATTTGAGCTGCATTTTTTGACTTGAGTTTTGGGCCCTGGGCTTTGGGCAGCCAAGAAAACACTTGGCTGCTGGAAACCCAGGGTAGGAACAGGTTTGCCTACAACAGGCTTCTGGGGCCATGTTTGCCTGCAGATTCTTGCTATGACTTCGCGATGGCGAAGAGTGACTGAGCGGCCTGCAAAGCAGGCAACAGCATCTTTTCTTATACGTTCGAATTTCCTAAGAAATTCGATGTGGCGAAGGAAGGAAACTCAGCCATAGAATGTTGAAAACATGCATTCGCGCGCGGTATAGTGGTTTCATTCAGACTTGCAACTGAAAAGTGGATTTGGGATCCAACCGACAGTAAGAGTGCAGCTGCGATATTGAGGTTTTTTGTTGGCTTTGAAAGCTACGCAAGCAGTCATTGATTTTAGTTTCTGATCTGATTGGTTTCGAATCCTTAAATCCAACCTTTGTCGAAACATATGGTTAAGGAAGTCCCAAGATCCCAAAACATGAAACTACTTACATCTACTTACCATTGGTTGGTATGCATCGGCATGCATCTGTTTGCTGATTGAACACCCAAGAACATGGCCAATTTGGGTTTCAACATGTTTGAACTGTTTCTTGGCTTTTGGGACGCGGCCATGTTTGAGTGCCGTATTGTTTGCTGTGTTTGAACTTGAGAAGATGCATTTGGGGGAGGCCATATTATCAATGGTAGAGGAGTGATCCGGAGGGAGCAGAGAGGATAATATGCAACAAAAAGGCATCGGGTTTTCACCCATGGTATTGGCAGGGCATCCTTTGGTAGCAACTCTTCAAGCCAATGGGGGACAGCCCTGCCAAGGTCAACTGTTTGGCCATAAGTTTGCCGTGTTCTGGTTGTTGCAAGACGTTGTGTGTGTGATTTGTTTCTGGCTCAATGATAGCCATAATCATATGTCAGTTGAAGAATGCTTAAGATGATTTGTTAAATAGTATGTTGGTATGATTTTGAACCCTTGACTTTTTGGATGTGAATTTGAGCATACACTTCTATAACCTGCTGGACTTGGTGCTGTATGAATTTCCATCCATGGTTGAATGCTCGCCCCGCTGCCGTGAGTCCCTTTGTGGCACCCGTTTCCCAGTTTCAGTTTTTAATTTTCAGTTTGGGCATGGTGCTGGCGTCCTTGATTCAATCAAGTTTTCTTGCCATCTTGGCACTGGCCCTTCGGCACAACAAACATCTTGGGCCATGGGGACAGCTGCAACAGCCAGGGAGTCACACCACGACCACACCAGGGTCGGCGCGAAAGGACTAGGGCGATAACTCATTGTCATGGTTTAAGCACCATATTTGGGGAGGATTTTGTTGATGACCAACGAGTTTTTGTGAGTCAACCCACTGCGAAAGACTTAGTTTCCGTGGTAAATTAAGGCTTAGTTTCAGTAGAAAACTCATTTGATCTAACTTGGTTGCAGTTTAGTTTGTACCTACCCCGCATTGTGATAATATTAATTATTAGCTTGCAAATGATGGCAGTAGTGAACAAGGAACATCAAGTGAAACGGCTTGCCGGTTCACATGCCATACCTTGAGCAATGTTTGCCTAACATTAGGAAAAGCATGTTTTCGGTGGTAACGGTGCCTCACTGACGCAAAGGTCTGGATCGTATATGTGTGCTTCTGATTTCACTCATGTGTTACATACAGATTCGTTAATCGTATTTGAAGCGTTGAATAGACACCAACTTGTGAAGATGGTAGACTATACCGCTACATTGTTGATGTTTGGAGTTGTGTCAGAATTAGCATTATTGCTTTCCCTCCACTGTGCAGCATTTCAGTTGACAACCACAACTGAAGATCAATCCCCAAGCAGCACCCTAGAAGCGATGTCATTCAAGAGACTTCTTCGCAGGTTAGACCTTGGACCTTGGCAGTGGCACACCACAAGCAACAAAATGGTTGTTGCAAATTATATATATCATTTAACATGATATGACAAGTGTTTACATACATGGCCACGAGATTGCGATAATCTTGCAATGTCTGAAGCAGCTATCGCATATTATCGAATTGTATCCAAGATTTGTGTGGCAGTGCTTTAGCTGGACATTTTTGAGAGCAAAAACAGCTATGCCCTAAGGAAGGTAAGCACACCTCATCATGCATTTTTTCATCAATGTTGCTGGTTGTGGTTTCTAGGAAGGCCGTCGTAGGCCGCATTTTCATAGTTGATCATGGTATCATAGTTGTATCAATTTCTCTGGGTGTGTGTTGCAATGTGGGCATCGCTACCCCTCCCTGGCCCCCCCGAATTTACATCCACTGCTAAACCATGGTGTCCAGGGCCTAGGGTCTGCTGGGGTTGTCGCATGGCCAAGGCCTTTGTTGTGGCGAGTGACCAGGTGGCCGAGCCCTGGGGTGGGAGCAGTGGTGGTGACCCTTGCCATGGAAGCCTCGGATCATGTGGTTTCATGGTCCATGATCTTTCACCGTCCCTTTTTCGGAGGCACCTCATCTATCGCCCAAGATTTCCATCACGGTTTGCCAGAGGATGTGAAATAAAACGGTGTTGGTTGCTAACGTGCTGTGTCTTGCAATGTTCCTTGCATGTGAAGTGTTGAACAGCGACTAGGGCCGCTGGTTGGTGGCTTTGGGCATCCATTTTCACCCTTGCTTGCAGAAAAACCTTCATCCAAGGACAGGTGTATACGCTGTTTGTTGGTTCTTGATTCTCACATATACTCACTCTCACTTTGATATGTGTAGATAATTACTGATTTTCATGTTTCTATTTGCATTGAAACACACACATATAGATTTATATGTGCACATAGTTTGTGCATGTGTTTCTTTTATCGATGTTTCAATTGCATTTGCAGGTTTATTCTTTACTAAGGTGTTGGTGATCGCGCTCAATTACACGTGCGGCAGCAACAAATACATGCATACATGTTTGTGAATGTGTTTGATTTGTTTTTTTTGAGTGTAATTTTTCAGTACAATGATTTGGGTGGATAATCAGGATTTTGCGCATTCATGACCTTATTGCATTGTAAACGATGTGGTGGTTTCTTAAAATAAGGGTACCCCCAAATCATCCTTGATATTTACTACTTTCAGTAATAAAGACCAACCAGTTTTGGGGTAATGGCTTGAGAAACGCCCACATGGGTCTGAGGGTTGGTTGCTTTCCTCTATTATTGCCCATTAAAACTATCCCCTATTGTTGTTGGTATGCATCCTCTATTATTAGCCATTCTTAGCCACCATAAGCCAACCATGTTCGTCTAGTCAGGAATGTTCCTTCTCTAAGCGTTGCCTCTCGCAGGTGGACCTGGAGTTTGCGCGATGTCATGAAGTGAAGACCCAGCGCTTCCTAAAGGAAGGTGCGGTCGCCGCCAAGATCACTACGTCATGGGTCCCCATGGCCCCCCGGTGCTATGTCTTGTCTCTGGGGGATTGAGATGGGCATCAGCAGAGATAGAAATTGTTTTATGCTTATTTGCGTTTTATTGCAGAGATTTTTTAATAGGCGAGTGGCTGGATTTATGTACAGTTCATGGAACGCATATTCTATATTTCAAGGTTGATCAGGAGTGTCAATCTGGAGAAATCAGATGGTTAGCAGCTGATTCCCACAATGCATGGTTTGTTGGGTATGGCCCGCTGGTACTCCATGAATCGAATACCTTTGCTGACGCCGCTGGAGAACCTAAAAGGGCCCTGCCATGGCCTCTCTGGCACTTTTCCAGGAATTACGAAGATGGATAAAGATGGCTGGCACTTGAGGATGATATGGAGTTCTTCATAATCAAGGCGATTGTAGGTGCTAAGTGTTGCTGAATGTTGATGGCCTATCTAAGAACGAACGCTTCAGTGACAAACCACCAAAAGTTGGTGGCTCACTGTCGGTCGCCCAACGATAAAAGAACTGCAGCTAAGACTATTCATTCGCCACATGAACAGTCAGAAGTTCTGGGATGGAGGCATAATTGGAGACATGATTGGAGACATGAAAATAGGATGCCGTGTGCCTACTTTGTTCCCAGCAACCTTTGCATATTCTCAATGGAAGGAGACATTGTTGATTTCATTCGTGTCCCATTCCATGGTTGTTATCTTCGAGGTGCCCATTCCAAATATGTGTGGTAGGGCCATCAATGATGAATCATTGGTCTCCCGTTATTGAAACCCCTTGGTGCCATGCAACGGCCCCGAAACATGGCGCAGACGCTGGTGATGCAGCTGCCCCGTGCCTACCATCAGCGCAGCTGCAATCGCAGCTGGACCTGAAGGTAGTGTTCTGAGTTCGGATCTGGCATGGTAGTTGTAAGCGATGCATCGTTAATGTCTACCCAGGATTCATGTTTCACCAATGTAACCGATGGCTTGATAAATTCCATAGGTTTATACAGTGGTTAAGAAGGTTGATTAGTAAACCATAGGTTGATTGATGGGGGGGTTAGCATTTTAATGGGAAACCAGTTGGCGAACTTGGGGGCTAGCCCGTATGATCATCAACCAGGGGTTTAGCTTCATCCTGGGTAAACATTACAGGGGTTGTGCATGGTGAATTGTATGGTTAACTAGTGCACTCTAGGCTGCCAAATTGGACAAAATGGTTGATTAACTAATGTTCAAATGATTGATAGTAAGTTAATTATACTAATTGGTTTGTTCAAGGTTAATTGTAACCAGAAAATAGTGGCCAATTTTCAACCTGGACCTGAATAGATGTTGGTAGTGTGTTATAAGCTTTGATAGTGGTTAACAATTGTCACTAATGGTCACAATAATTGTATTTGTTTGGTGGTTTTCAGAAGTTTGATTGGCTAATATGTTTAAAGAGGGGTTGCAGCCACCAAAGAGGTATGGCTAACCAATGTGAACGTTGCATATATAATTTTATAATAGTGAATGGTTGATACTATAGCTTTTACAAAGGGTCGATATATAATCATTATGATTGGCGAATTGTTACTAATAATGGTCAACAATGGTTCAGACGATGCAGACGGACAACCTGGGTCTAGACAGGAGCATGGTTAATATTGCCCACCCCCTTGGCGAGCATCCCCTGTTGGAGAAGAATCAGCAGGTTTTATTGGCTCCATGGATGTTCCACTTTCAGGTGAGTTTACATCGGGTGATGATTGAACATTGAAATGGGATCTCTTGTTGGTCCATATGCAATGACAACCCTATTTTGGCCATAACTTGTTGACAACCATATTCATGGATGTTATACCTGAATGACCATACGTTATGGATAAGATTCACGGCTACCCATCGTCGAGTGAGAGGGGTATCGTTTTCAGTTTTTTCCACACCGGCATCACAAAAGCATGCCTTTTGTTGTTCTGATATCTTCGTTCAACATTATTGCATGTCAAAGCATACATGTGGATATTGGTTGCATCCAGGGGCAGATGATGATTTTTTTTGCATTTGTTTGCTGACCTGGCTACTTCACTTCTTGGATCATCGTTTACTTTTAGGGCAATCAGTTGTTTGAAAACATGTTGACTCTTGTTGATGAATGCCCCATGTCATTTTTGAACTGAGCAGTCGTGAAAACTAAGTTGTGTGTTCATAGTATGTACTGATATGTGCTGATCTACTTGCATGGTGTGCAGTGGGTCGGCGTAGCCATTAGGCAACTCTAGGACTAGAAATCCCAGTGTTCCTTAAATTTCAAGTAGAACCAACACGCAACCCTTTCATAGTGGCATGATGGGGCTTGTTTTTGTTTAATACGAGGGGGATTTGTCAAATGAAAGCTTGGTAAAACACCTATTTACTGGATTTGATTGGTTGGTGGTTGTAAGTCTAGTATTTGGCATAGTTGGTTCACTAGCGGATTTTTCTGAAGGGTGGAAACATGTGGGAAAGCGCCAACCAATTTACAATATCGTGGTTTCTGAAACTGACGGTGCCCCTAAATCATCCCATGTTAATCAGTCTTTGCGAATAAGCCATCCATTTTTTGGGTTCTCTATTTTTGAGAAACCGTGGGTATAGCCCATATACTTGCTGGTTATTCCCCCTTGATGGTTATTCCGTCCTATTATCAACTATCATGAATGGAGTTATACCCACTATCTGGTTGATGGTTCAAACATTGTATTTTCCCTAATCATCATTAACAAATGGTTGGTTTACTCATATTTTTCATAGGTGTTGAAACCACCAACTCCTGTTTATCCTATTATCCTTTCATATTATCAACTATCATGTCATGAATGATTTATCCTATCATTAATCGTAGTTTTCCCTTTTATTGTTGGTTGTTGTCCACCATTATTGTTTGTTAATTTTGACCCAGCTCGCCATATCAGCCGTCGCAACTGGACATTTCTCAGGGCATGGGCCAGCTACGTCAGCTTTTTGGACAGCGCCAACACCAGCGACACGCAGTCCTTGCAGCAAGTTTCACGCTCCTACCAGGCAGGCTGAGCTGCTCCACCACCGTTTCAGGTAAATCCAGACATCATTTTCGATGTGAAAATGGAATCAAGTTATTGCAGTAACTTTGACGTAACTATTTTTGTTGAAGTGAGTCAACATGTATATAATTGTGAAGTAACCATTTTTGAATTTACTAACAAATGTAAGTTTGAAGTAAGTAAACATGTAATTTCAAAGTCACTAAAAATGCAGTAAGTTGCAACTCTGAGAACGTCCAACCATACATGGTTGATGTTTTTTGAGAGAGCACCATGGAGACCACCAGGCAGGACATGTATACATATGATATTACTTGTTTTTCATTTTCTTTGTATGCGTTTATTTTCAATTTGCATAAAAGCATGTATTGAAATTAGAATGTTTGATTTCATCACTATTCAAGCTTACATATAATCAGGGGGAGAAGATTGCAACGGTTGATTCTACTTGGAAATGTTGTTCCTACCAATTTCAAAGGGGAGTCTCAAGTCTCAAGCAACCAATTATTTTTGGGATTGGCATGCGTTACCCATGAGTCAACCGACGACTATATATACAAAGAGATGCAGGGTTGGATTTGCGCGTTGTTCATAGCTCACCCAGCATTCCGGGTTCACAGCTTATGTCAAATGCTGATAGGAGGCGGCCGAAACTGCTCCAAGATGGTACTCAGTAGGCCAAATAAGTTGCTTTCGAACAAAGGGGCTGTGCAGATTCGGGATCAGGACCACCATATGATGCTCTTTATGCTCTGTGCAAAAATTAATCAACACATATACCTTGTTGTTTGTTTTTTTGCTTCTTCTTGGCAGTTTCAACCGCTGTTGAGTATGTTTAGCCACTTATTCTTAGTCATGCCCGAGCCCATTCTTCCCACTGCCCATTGTTCACCACACTTCAGGAGATGTGCCATGCCATCGAGGCCACGGATGGCCCTTTACAGACAGACGACATTGCTCCTTGGAACGGGCTCGCTGGGGGGTCACAGTGCTCAGGGCCATCCAACCACTAAATCGCAGGCGCATGCAGGTGCTTGGAGCCCAAGGAACCCCTCCATCGACGAAACCCCTCCACCTTGGATGCCAACAGGGTCGAACTTGGGGATCACCTCGATAGGAAGCTCGACAGCTTGGTTTCACAGCCAAGGTGACCTTGGTTTGGTGAGTTGGATTCCAGGTGGTTGCTGATTCAAAGATCGATCTGTTTGTTTGCTTGTTTGTTTGTAGGTGCTTTTTTTTACATGTGCATATTCAATGAAGGCAAAATATACATTTCTATTCATACTAAGAGCCTCGGCATATAGCATAAGCATATCGCGTGATTATACTGTACACATTTTAATCATTCTTTGCCCATCCAGTTTGTGCTGGATCCTTTGATGTTCTTATCTAGGTGTTGGTCTTTTCCCTCATCAATCGGCTACCATACCACTCTAAGCTGTGTCAAAACCCCCGGGTCATTTTGAGGCTTTCATTGGTGCATGGGGATTCCTACGGCCACCATGGGCCACCAGGGGACCCTGGGGCCATGGCAGTCTTGGTATGACGCCGTGGTTTCCGAAGTGCAGCGCCGCCGAGGTGAAATTCCAGAAACATGTCATTGCGTCCATGGCAGCCTTAACTGAGACCATCTTGACGCAGGCTGGTGACAGAAACTACCTCTTTTGCACACAGAGGTGGGGCACTTGATGCATACAGTAGACTTTGTCAATGTTTGTGTTATAGCTGCTTGGTTGTTGTTGTTGTAATTGAAGTAGCGGTAGTAGCAAGAGTGGTGCTTGTTGTTGCTGCTACTCCTCCTGCTGCTGCTGCTGCGGTTGTTACAGTTTCTGGATGGTGCTGATGTTGTTGACGTTGCTGCTTTTGTTGGTGTTTCAGTTGTTGGTGTTGCTGCTGCCAGTTTTGTTGCTGCTGCTGCTTCTCCTTCTTCTGCTGCTGCTGCTGCGGTTGTTACAGTTTCTGGATGGTGCTGATGTTGTTGACGTTGCTGCTTTTGTTGGTGTTTCAGTTGTTGGTGTTGCTGCTGCCAGTTTTGTTGCTGCTGCTGCTCTGGCCCTGTTGATTTTGTTGTTTCTGTTGCTGCTGCTGTTTTGCTAATCATAGTTTGCTCTTCCAGTCTTTAGGTAGTATGTCTTCATCAAAATGTTTGGTCCAAGTTCCCAAATTTGCTTGTGGAGTTGCGTAGCATGGACGGCCATGGATGAGCCTGTGCCAGCAATAGTGCGAGCTCGTTTCGGCCTTGAACAGCGATGTGCCTATCGACATGCGGATTTGTATGACGAAGAAGTGCCAGAGGTAGATCTTGAAACAGTCATTTCTCAGCCAGAGCTTGGCACAGAAAGCGTGGTGAAGAACTTTGTTCTGCTGGGGGATCAAAATGCTGGCAAATCAACTATGTTGCACAGCTTTTGCCGCAGTGGTGATGTAGGCTTTATGGAGCTGTCTTCATTGCTCCCCATTCTATCCAGTTCCTTCATCAACACCCGGATGGTTCCCCACGGCCTATTGGAAGATCCCGACCAGCCATTCAGTGCAGTTCGTGATGAGCTGCCTTACATGGATACAGATATTGCTCGCGGACTTGTGATGCTGACTTTGGAAAGCTTTGGATTCTTTTGCCAGGAGTTTGGCCTCTGGAATCCTGCGGTTGAAGCAGTTCCCAGCTTTTTAGACTGTGACCCCAAGAAGGTTCGGTTTGTGGTGCTGCACTTCACGGAATTGGGCGGTGATCATTTAGACCGATTGTTGAATTTTGCAGAAAACCAAGACATGGAAGCGCTGAAAACAACGGAGAGTATCTCAGACGAATCCTTTTGGAAAGACATGCATGAGGTTCTTTTGGGCTCTCTGCGATTGCTCAAAGAGACCACCCGCTGCGCTTTCTTTCTGAACTGCACAACACTTTTCTCAGGAGGTACTTTGCAGAGACAAGCTTTGAGACTAACCTTGAAGAAACTCCGCTTCCTCAACCAGGCATTGGGTGGGAGAGAAATCCTATTTTACTGTGCTCGGACCGATGGTGTTCCGATGGGATCCTTTGACCCAAAGCGGTCATGGGAGGACGCATTGGCAGAAGCAAAAAGCTTTGCAAGAGAGGAATGCAGCAGAGAGCTCCAGCACATGGAAATGCCGAACAGTGCCACACAGCCGTGGCAGCCGGAGAAGGTTTTGGATGAAACAGCATTAACAGAGGTGGTCGGAGAGGTTTCCGAGGAGGGGCAGAGTGGACCTCTTCTAGCTTGGTTACATGCATTCCCGCAGTTTCTTCTGCCATCCCT
>VSDK01029966.1:77994-105494 GCA_009767595.1 Symbiodinium kawagutii
TTCCTGCAGTTTCTTCTGCCATCCCTGGGATTCCGCCTGCAACTTGTGGCATTGGCACCGGTTCGCAACTACAAAGAAGGTCGCCAGCTGTGTGCTGGCAGCGTGGTTCGCAACGTTGCTACACTTTTGCAGCGCGGTTGCGCCCTGGGCGATTTAGCCCTGGCGCAGCTGGCTGAGCTCTTGCTGCGCTGCGCTGCTGCCTTGCGACGCGTGGAGGGAGATACGCTACACTGCTGGGTGACGCGACAGGACTTGGCCACGCACCTGGAGGAGTGTGAAGCAGAGCAACAGGCGATTCCTTTGCCAGAAGTTTCAGCCCTGTCATCTTGGCCAAAGGTCACTGGGACCCTGCTCAGTGCTGGAATTTGCGTTGAGATGGCTGATGGTGGCCTTCCAAAGGTGACTCTGGATCTTTGTCCGGGTGTCCAAGGTGGGCCAGTCGTGCGCCTCAGGGCAGTGGCACACCAGGTGGAGGTCAGGTCTTCAGATGTCTTATTTGTCACTGGTGCGTCCAGATCGAGTCAGGAGCAGGACCACTGCGAAGCTGTTGGCTTGCCTTTTGATGCAGAGTTTTTCAAGTTGTTGACATCCGAAGCTGCTTTGCACGCAATAACGACTCAAATGTCCTTTTCCAAGAAAGATGGGATCTGCTTTCAATCTCCGGAGACGATGCACCAGTTGGATGCCATCCGTACACGTCTACGCCAAGAGTTGCAAGATCTGCTCCGGACTGGACTTGTAGCCGTTGGTGCTCCCAGCTGCGGCTTATTGGGTCGGCTGTTACGCGGAGCCAGCGATGCTTGGCAAGCTGAGGTTCTGTCGGGGCACGAGGATCCGCCTTCACGCGCCTGCAAGAGGCTTTGCCTCACCTGGCCAGGCGCATCGGCAGAAGAGATCGCAGCACGGCTTCGGAGGCTCGCGCAACAGGATGGCTTGAACGTCACCGTGGAAGTTTGTGAAGCCGACCAGCTGGTGACAGGCCCGTGCTTGGCCATACAGCTGCCAGCTGACACAGCGCAATAAAATGCAGAAAATGCTGGGACGATTCATGACCAATGACCAACATGTCATTAAAGTTCCGGGCTTGTCACATGGTAAGAGGTTGGACCCTGCTCAAGTACAGGTAGTAGTAGCAGCGGGAGAAGTAGGAGTCGTAGAAGTAGGAGTCGCAGCGGTATTGGTACTGGTAGTGGCAGTGGTAGTCGTGGCACTGAATGGCTCCTGACTCCTGACAGGCCATGTTTGCATTTTGGAATGTCAATCGCAGCAGCTATTTGTGCCTTGGATTGACGCCACATGGAGTTCTGCCGTCAAAAAGATACCCCCCATCTCCGCCACACCCCAAGCCAAATATGGTTTCAAGGGCCAGGTGCAACAGTAACAGATTTTTGGGTCCGAATTGTTTATGTTTGTGACGAATGGATAGTAGGCGCCCAGGGTGTAGGTCCTAGTCAAGCTAGAAAGCACTCTTAAATTGGTTGGCATTTGGCTGAGCCCTGGCATGGAAATCGTTCGCAGCTATCAAGGATGGTCAGCAACACATGTCGACATGGGGACATTGGCACAGTGGCTACGGCTTCCCTTGCCCCGTTCGGAGCTCGACACCGCCCAGGCAGTCGATGGAAGAGTCATTGAAGCTTTGGAGCTACAAATACAACTTGATGGTTTCAGGCTGGGTCCCGGGTGGGATGAAGCGCAGCTCTGCGTTACAAACTGTAGAGTTTCTATGCAGGGAATCTTAACATCGGAGGAGTTAGGGCGGTAAAGAGATAACGCGGTGATATGAGCGGCTTACGCATGCCACCCATCCAAATCGTCCAATACTCATGTTTGGCCCAGCGGATTGCACAATCCAAATTCTTTCGCAGGGCCATAGTGTTGGAACATCACACAGCGCTCTACGCGCTATATAGCCCGCAGCCTTATGCCCTAAACTACGAACATACACCTAATGCCCTGAACTCCGAAGATAAACCGCAAACCCCAAAAAAACGTTCATAAAAACTGCAAATAGGCAAATAGCCATTGTGCTGATGCATCGTGTTCCTTGATCATGAAAATCATAATTTTATGTTGGGCAAAGCATGCCGATAAAAGCTTGATTATACAAACCAACATTTATTGTCAGTTGCCACCCCCGCATGAAATGATAGCAATTAACAATCAACACATTATGGAGTCTGTGCGGATGCAGCTTCTTCACATTCCCCAGGCAGCCTTTGGCTTGAGATTCCTGAGTCTCTCGGCAGTTATGACCCCTTGGTTTGCCAGGGAGTTGAGCTGCACTCGACCAATAGCCCCATAGCTATATTACATCCGAGTCCTAGTCCTAACCATCAAGAAGCAGTTGCTTCTGCCGTGGAAAGCTTGTCCAAGATGAACGATTCATTTTGCAGAGAGGTGGTTGGACAGTTGCGTGAAACCATGTGAAACTCATTTTTTTTGCCAACCCATAGGTGCTTTGGAAAATGCGTGGTTGTTTGTGTTTCTTCCCGAGGTCGGGAATATCAAGACATGACAATGTTGAATTTCCTACTCTCGTTGAAAGTATGACAAGCCTACTGCTGGTGCCATAGCCTGGAAGGGCCAAGCCTGCTCTGGTTCAGTGGGACTGCATGAGCCCAATAACGGCGATCATTGGATGTTGGATTTTGAGTCAATTCCTGATGATTTCATTTGTTTTTTTGGTACTCAGTTTCTCAAACGCACACGCACATACATGTTTAGAACATGTGTGGTGACATATATTTGTAGTATATTTTTACACTAATTAATATTTATATATGTATTTAATTTGCACATATGTATATATATATATATATATATGTACATTTATTGGAATACCAGGGTATACCAAGAACATGTTGAAATATGTGTCAAACATTGCTTCATCCTGTGTGTAATGTTCGGGGCAGGTGACCGAGTCTCCTTTGTATTCTGGTGTTCTTGGTTATATGCTTTTCTGCCGTTCAATGCACGAGTGTCAACAAACAGAACCAACGTTGACATCTTGCCAGCGGTGTACCCCTGTGTGGACATGATGGGATGCAGGGAGAGGGTCCAACGGGCGTGAGGTTGACCAAACAGTGCACCATGAGATTGATGCGGAACCTGAAGAAGCTGTGGCAGCCATTCTCTGACGAGATCATGGCTGTGATTGATGCATCTTGATGTGGAACTCGTCAGCTCTCCATTATGACAAACATTTGTCAACTTAGAAGATTTTAGAAGGATGTAGATGGTTTTCGCCACCTATTATATACAAACGTCATTTTGAAGACTTTGTTACACAAAATCATGAGGGTACTATTCATGCAGCTGTGGCAATTTTTCAGAACAGCCACTGAAAGTTACAGTATCCACGAGAACCAGTCACATGCTTGGCGTTGCAGGCGTGTAATGCTGCAGAAAGCTCAAACAAGATATGTTTTGCCAAAGAAAATGAGTTTGTGTTGGTATGGTGGCATCGGTCTTCCATGATATACAGGTCACACCGGTAGCCTGGTTTGCTTGGTGAATTTTTGTTCGATCCAACTTAATTAATCAGAACAAGCGAGGGGCTTCCCAAGCAGCAACTACATAATCACTTTTTTACATTTTTCCAAAACATTCTGCAGTGCCTAGTGCAATTCATCGGATCTAGCATGTGTTTGGCTGAAAGGATGGATCTCCAATTTTTCATTTAATGAGGGCCCGGAAGACAGATTGCTAAGTGTAATCGGGTGCGGCTTCAAAGGGTCAGCACAATCACGAAGAACGGCTGCGCGTCCCAGTTCATTGACTTATTCTGATGATTCTGGGAAGGTATTTGGGCAGTGGTTTGAAGCATTTTTGATTTTCTTGGGTATTTATCAACAAATATAGTTGGTTGACTGATATTTTTCACAGGGGTGCTTCAACCACCAACCAGTTATTGGTTGACTAAAGCTTTCTGCATCTGTTAACGGTTTGAAGGCAGTTTGCCCAGTTGCCCATCCACCGAGGCAAAGGGTGCCGTCTCTCCTGGGATGCTGCCGCGAAGTGATGACATACAAGAAACCCGTTTGCCAAGTTGTTTTCTGGTTGGTGGTTTTAATGATGGTTGGTAAGGTCAATGGTAGGGGGTAATAACCAATGGTGAAACAACCACTGGTGGGTGGTGTGATTGACATTCTTTTATTTTCCCTAGTGATTATTAACAGATGCTTGGTTGACGCTTATTTTTCATAGGGGTTGAAACCACCAAAACAACAATGCAAAGAAGAAGCAAAGTTGATGAATGATGCTTAAAGGTGGTTAAGTGTCAACAATGACGGATAACCAATGGTGGATCATGGCCGCTTGATGGTGCACAAGTTGATTTCCAAGCCGGGTACCTTTGCAACGATTGGTTGCGGGGAAGGCTATCGCCCATGGTGCTAATTGGATAGGGGATCATAAGTCGGGACTGTGCAAATCTTGCACTGAGCCCTGGCAGTCCTGGTCCTGTTTGAAATCTGTTCGAGGTACTGCCAAAATCGATTCTGGCAAATATATAATGCAAATTCCTTTGAAAACAAATGATTGGTTTGTCTCACGTCATGGACGGCTATAGACAGTGCTGTGGTTTTGAAACCTGTTCTATTAATCCAGGGGATTAGGACTGCTTATTAAAGAAAGAAAAAAGGCCTATTGTTGCGGTTGTCAACGTTCAATTTGCAGCGGGACAATATGGATAGGTAGTAATTACTGATTATTGGCCCACTGCATGCCGAGTGTTGAGTTTCTGTCTTCGCATGAATTTGCGAATCGAAACGATCACGTCAGATTTTCTTTGAAGCATGCCCCTTGCCCTTGCCAGCGAAGGATACCTTAAGAAAAGCCGCTGATTCCTTGGTTGATCTCTACAGCCACTTGTTCTGCAGAAGTGGCTGGAACTTCCAGTCTCAAACACTGATGGCTAAGCCGCTTTGACGGCGCGGATTTGTGCCAAACAGCATTGCAATGGCCATGCTCGGTTCGGGACTGTCATTACATTGGCTCCAGGTTGTGTCCCATTTGGGGGCCTGTGATGTGGGACAAAGTTGCAACAAAGCATCGGTTGTGGTTGCCCTATCCTTGGTAGTTGTATACATCGATCCTTTTTGTTGATTCGTGATGATTCGTCGGCATGCACTGTGTATTCAGAACAGATTTTGTATCACCCCCTGCAGTCTGCAGCTGGTTGTGCCACATTTCGCCGTGGGTTTGTCGCAGTTGACGACCCGCAGGTTGTGGCACACAGGAAGCGCTATCACGAGAAAATTGGCACCTTGCTCTGAGCAAGCTCAACTACGTCAGGACGCAGCGGGCAGTGGGAGAACAGCACTCACAAAGCAGGGCATGCGGGAAATGTCTTCGACAGGAAATGCTGCTAAGAGGGCAATGAGAAAGAAACGTGTGCTTATGCAAAGCCCCATACAAGCGTCTTGCATTCTTTCATTGCTCGTGGGCTTCATGGAGCTTGACTTCCAAAGCTTCTTCGATGAGCGTAGGCACGGTTGGTACATATACAAAAAGATCTCAAAGCAACACATATGACCCCCAGAAAGACATTGACAGTTAATTAATTGGAACACCACGTTTGGGGTTGATCTTGTTGCTCATGTTGGATGCCATTGAAGATTCCACTGGCCTGTTTCTGTTTGTTGCTGCTATTGGTTCTGTTGCCACCGCTGCATGTTTCCCTGTGTGGGTTTGAACACGTTCCCTTACGAGTTGCATGCGATGTCAGCCGCTGTTCACCTAGGATGAACCACGCCAGCAGTCCTGGTTGAGCTTGTTAAGCTGTTGCGCAGGATCAAAATTCACAAAGCCGTGTACTATTTGTTTGAGCTGGAGATGATCTACAAGTCACACGACACCACCGGGACCAGCACCTTGAAGGACGAGCTCAAAGACCAGGCTGGGAACAAGTGGCAGGGGGCCCTCATCTTAAAACAAGCCCCTGGGATGAGCAGGGGCCCGTAGCCCCAGGCTTTGTTCTCGTGACCTAGTTTAGTAGGGTGAAGCTTCGCTCGGCATGTGCAGCTGCGAGAAGCAACGTGGAGCGGTGCGCAGCGTTAAAACGATTGACAAATCCCCTCACAGCTTTAGGTTTTTGGTTTGCTGCAAACATGACATAACATGACTTTGCCCAAGTCCTATGTCGCTTGCCTGTCTGACGCATGCTTTGCGCAACTAGTATGTCATATATCAAAAGCATTGGGTTTGAAATTGGAGCGTGCTGTCCTTCCAGATCCTGAGTGATTTGCTTCTGGGATAGCCCAATGCTTTGTAATTCGATTCTCTTGGAATTAGCAAGCATCACTAAGTAAGCAATGATAACAAGCTCATTGTGGTGAACCCACCTTACACACTGGACCATGTTGACTGTTGACCATATTGTTTTCAAACATTCGGACGCGTAAAGATTTATCACCAGAGCCACCAGTACGTTGCCAGTACATTTTCAACAAACGACTACCATTGTAGTGACAAGCGCGCGGCCGTTCCAAGTGGGGGACTGCAAGTTAAGCTTGGTTGAATAATTTGCGTGTGCCTTTGCAAGATCAACAGATACAATATACATGCAGTAATACTATTTGCTGACGCCTGCTGCAGATTTGTTTGATTTCATCTCTTTGCGACAGTCTTGCAAGGCACATCCCAGCCTCCTACTTTGACGACTTGTTTGAGAGAATTGATCGGATGAAATTACATACTAACGAGACCAGCGTCGACGACTTATGGAAGAAGAGGGGCCATTGATGCTAAGAACATGCACAAGGCGTTCAAGAGCGCTAGGGCCCTCTGGAAACCAGAAGGCATAACGGATAATTAAGCCCAACAATGTATCGTAGACTTTGGTCTTCTGGCGCATTTGTTTGGGCTTAGTTACTGCACGCTTGTTAGGAGCTATGTCTGACGAGACGCAGGATTAGATCTTGATGATCTTACGAGAGCCAACATTGAGATTCCGAACATATCTGATAGGTCAATTATTGCACTTGTTTGCACCAGTTTCCTTACTATACGGGTGAAAGGAGGGGACATCAAGTGATTCAAAAAGCTGCCGATGCCAATCTCATGTCATGTTTGTATGGAATCCATTGGAGGCTGAAGCCAGTGGAATGGTGCGTGCGCATTTCGATGGCTAATGATATCCAACCGGGAACAGCTGCAACCCCAAAGTTACTACCTTGGTATGTTGCAATAAAGGGTTCATAGGGGACCCAATGCTTGAAAGGCCGAGGGAGACCAGTGTTTCGAAGCCATTTTCGTGTGTGGCGGTGATGAATGTGGAAGCCACCATGACGCAGTGTCGAAAAAATCTGTTGCAAAGGCCATCCAAGAACCAACACTGGTTGTTGATTTTGATTTGACGAGTATCCCGTATGCAATAGCCAACAGTGTATGATGAAACTAGAAACGAAATATATGACTCTATAATGTGTTTGTCAATATTTTTTGGATGATTGCCATCGATTGTCCATGCGTTTCCTATGTTTCCCATGTTCTTTGGGTGGTTAAGCACCCATTGATGAGCCAAAGACATTGCAAATCCCTTGGTCACTCCAGGTGAAGTATTGCCTTTCCGACGCAACCGAAAGCTTACAGTGGCTCGGTGAGCGCTAAGGGTAGCCAGCAATGGTTCATGTCAAACCCTAATGATACAGACTCCCTGGAGTAGAGAGGATGAGGCTGATCACATGTTAGTTATCCCTTTCCGGCTATGACTATTATTGCTAGTTGGTCAGTGCAATCATTGATAAGTATCAATTACTGTCATCATTTCGTCATTACCATTATTAATTAGCATCAATTGATTAATTTGTTTATAGACTAAATATCATGAATTAATCATGTTATTGCGGTCACTCATTCATTGGCTATTACTATCATTGGTATCATTGGTAGTCACAATTGCTTTTGACTATCAATCATTAATGATAGCAGTCACAAGAATGACTATGACAGTGATAGTAATAACCAGTCAAACATGATAGTATTAATGATAGGAAGAACAATAACATTTGACAATAACAATGTGCATGACAGCAATGTTAGTAATTTGTAAGTATCCCAAAGCCAGAATCAGTAAGTATCATGACTGCCTACCATGGTTTACTGAGAATAGTCATGGGAAAAAATGATGGCAATTAATTATGTTCAAAAACAATGGCGATCATGATGCAGAGAGAGAGAGGGAATATTGTTGGATAATGGATATTGGTGATAATAAGTGGCTACTAAGTAATCTGTTTATGGTTGATAATAGTATATAGCAGTGATCTATTAAACTTATTTACAGATTTGCAATATCCCTCTTTTGAACAGCCAGACCAACAACAATTTGCGGTCACCATCATGGTTGGACAATCTCATATTTTGATACTAGGTAGTAGTTGATATCGACTTATGCTTGCTGGTCAAGAGTCCATGTCATAGTTCATCAGTTTACTTAATACTGCTCAAAAATGCTTTGTCTCCTTCCAATCCCTCCGCCAAGAATTGGGATCTTTTATACTTTAGGTGAATGAGCCATGCGTGTTGGACATGAGGGGGAAGTGATTGGCAAGTATGGTGCAACCATGGCTCTTGAAGTTGTTGTTCCATGGTCATTAGTCCCTGACCCCAACGGGTTGATTGAGGGGCAGCCACCATCAACCAATACTGTAACAATGGCTCGAGTCGATTGTCTCCAGGGTGCAGTAGCTATGGATAACCATGCAGCCTGGTTGGGTGACTAGCATTTCATCCGCTTAACCAACTTGGCTGTTGATTGGTCTGGTTGCTGATTTGTTTCACTATAACCACTACCATGTTGGTAGAAATGTAACTTATCATTGGTTAGGTTATGTGTGCATTGTTTGTTGGCTACAGCCTTCAATACATTAATACATGTTGGTCATTGTTCGTGGGTAAATCTCGAATTATGGTCGCATTGAAGCATCAAAACAGTCCCGAATACGACAAGTGAAGGGGCCAATTGAAAGCTGACAACGAAGACAAAACAAACAAACAAAAACAAACACAACGCCAGCCAAAAACACCATGTATAGTAAGCTGTTTGGACCCAAACAGTGTTACGAATACTAAAGCACGTTTGCTAATAATTGACAAACACACGCAAAAAAAATAAAAAACATCCGAAAGAAACCAGGAGGTTTGTTTATTACTCCCGGGCTCAGTGGGGCTCAGATTCACAATAGCTTGAGAGTCAAGGTCTTGCGTACCCACCGTGCTCATTGTTGTGAGGGTTCCTTTTCCAAAGGAATGTCATCAATATCAAGAACCAACCAACAATAAACTATCAATGGCTCTTTGATGGACTAGTCTTTGCCATCATTATTCATTGACTAAGCATGATGAACCATTGATTAATTAACCATTCGTCATCATTGATTCATCATTGATCTACCATTTTCACTAACCACTAGTAACTAGTGAACCATTATTTACCATCATTGCTAACCATTGATTTACCCTTCAACCATTCATTGGACCATTCATTACCCATCGATTAAGCATCATTAGCCATTGATTTACCACTGGTTAACCATCAATCATCATCAACCATTGATTACTCATTCCGTAGCCATTGGCCATTTATCAATCACTGATTGCCCATTGTCAACCTCGATTAAGCATCATCAACCAATTTAAAATTTGTGGTTGAAACTTGATTGTTAACTGCTTATTCATTCCTAACCTTGAAGAACCATCATAATTACAGTAACTTTTTTCACCAGCAAATACAATCCATTGTGAACCATCATTCATCTTTCTAGCATCATTTATGGATCATCATCGGTTACGGCCCCCTCAGGCAATGCCTCAGAGGTTCCGATGAACTGCCGGTGCCGCCCACGCAGGAAACCTGCGGGTTTCAACCGTTTTTCCTTGACCCCGCAAGGTGGTTGGCGGCAACATGTGTAGCTATGACTGGTAGGCATTTGGAGCCAGGCATATCCAATGCTATCTCTAAAGGGGGAGTGATTTGGAACTACTAGGAGTGTTCCAACCAAATGGAAACATGATGACTTATCATTGGCGAATGCTGACCTGGCTAAGTTTGATTTTGGAGTAAGCATCACTGAATGTTGGCTAAAATTGTTTGATAGTTGGTGATATGGGTCAATATTGGCTAATAGTGGTCAATAGTTGTTGGTGGTGGTTTGTACTGACTCATTCATATTGTTGTTTAATATTGGCTAGAATGTCAAGAAACTGGTCATGATGTGCATTAAGGGACCGCCAATCCTGGAGGTCACAGCACATTGTAAGCAATAGTGAGTGGAGGTGGTTCATGACCTTTCTCATTGCTGACGATTGTTCCTCCCCAGCTATCCGGTTTGATGGTGGTAAACAACCGGTCTACTAAGCCGGGTGAAACATTGAACAACATGTCGTGTATACTTTGCAGGTATGTTTTTGTTGGTAATTTCAATGGCATACGGACTCTGAAAAATCAGCCACCTGCACAGTTCATCGGTTTTCTTTTCAATTCTTGGTTTTGGAATCCCAATTCCAATATGCAACAACCTCTTCCCAGTCTTCACGGAGATGGGTCAATGACCACTCCCGTAGGCCGAATGTACTCAAAGAAAGTGCTTGTAGTAGCTATATAGGTGCTTGCTAGACCGTTGGATCTCCTGTCCATCATCATCGAATTCATTAGTCATGATGTTGCTACTCTTGGTTGTTCTCCCGAGTTTTCCCCTGTGATGAGCCATGATCAATCGTTTGTTCAATATGATCAACCCACTATTCACCATGGTTTCACCATTATCGTCCATGAAAAACCGTTCTTTGAACCAATATTTTCCCATTGAAAATGCATCCAATCCATTGCAGAAGTTGGCGGCTCCTGATGTTTAACCAGCATTTCCCACTATCAACCATCATCTATTTAACCAGCATTTAACCATCAATTAGCCATCATTTAACCATTGTTCATCCAGAAGCCGTTCTCATGTTGCAGCTCCCCGCAGAAGCGCCGCCAGGAGCTAGTCGATGCTTTGAAGGGTCTGAAAACGCAGCTGGGGTCACTGACAGCCACCCGGCTCGCACGAAGCGCCAAAGGGAGTTCGGTTTCCAAGGCAGCTCTGTGAGCTCATCTAAACTCCGTAATTAAGCTTTGAGACTTTTGATGTAGAAGCTCATAAGTTATAGACTTCTCAAATGTTCTGAGGGTACGTGTTAATGTTGGCATTAACCTTTGCATTTGCGCGTGCTCGTCAATTTAAGAAGTAGAGGAATAGATGTTCTTAATCCAGATGTTTAAGATGCTGTTACTACTCAGTCGGGGCTGAGGTAACTGGATCATGGTGGCAACGAAGCCATTGGTTGGAATGAAACTTCTATTTGACTGTCCTGGTCAGTAGAAATCTCAATGCATGAGTGGCATGTAACACATTCATTTGCATAAACTTTAAACATTTGACATCATTTAAGTCATTTAAACATTTATGCAATTTCTTTGAACTATATTCTTGGTTTTCCCAAGTTCTTGTATCGTAGCTACATTTGATTGGGCCAGCGGTTCGCCCTGAGCCCAGCTGAACCTTCTGGACGGCGATGAAAACAATCTTGGCTCTAAGATGTTCAAATACGTGTTCGCGCACGAGATTACACCTCATGTTGTGTTCGCGACTGCCAGCAACATCAGACACGCAGACGCAAACACATTTTCATTGTGTTGTCATGTTTTTTAAAGCCTACATTAACTTCAATAGTTTGTGTTTGTGTCTGCGTGTATTTGTCCGACTGCAACGAGGGTAACGTGTAAATAATCAATTTTTGTCTCTTCCACGGGCCGGGGGAACTTCTCTTCACTCCCAGGCATTAGCGAATTATGGGGAACATAGCATTGAAGAAAAATATACATAAGGAGAGAACAGCAGCAGGTTTTCACAGCGTCGGGATCTCAATGACAAGCATTGTTTTTGTTTCTGATGTTTTTCTGATGTTCTGCATCCGTTATGCAGCCTTGCATCTAATGCATGCAGCACTTGTATTGAGTGCCACTCTTTCTTATCAGTCTGGCACTGTGTTTGGCAATGTTTGGCTGTGTGGGTGCGTTGTCGATTTGGCGTTCAATCTTGTACCTGCATGTTGTCATTCATTGAGATGATTCCGAAGCAAGTGAAAATTCCTGCAGGATTTTCCATTGGAACTAAGCAAGATCCTGTCAAACGGCTGGCTGAGGACAGTGTGAAGGCTACACTCAGGCAATTGGATTCTCACTCTGCAGAAATGTTTGAGAACGTTGAGCACAGGACCGTTGACATTGATGCTTGGTATCAACTGCTGGGCCCACAACTTCTGGGGGGAGTGCGCCAGAGCCGTTGTGGCGAGGCCCGGGGCGGCCACTCCGGGTGTATCTCACTTTAGTAAGTGTTCTGTTTTCACTCAAGGATCGTTCAAACTACACTGTGTATGTAATGTTTAACAAAAAGCTCATTTTTTTGAGATTCAGTAATCATTTTGTTTCATCGACCGCTAATGTTCGCCAAGACAGGCACAAAGTTTCCCTAATGAGGGATACCACCGTTTGTTACCTAGTCAATGATTTTCTGCCACATGATGTGCAGACAGTCTACAACGTTCATCACTTTCACAGTTGGTTGGTGTCGGCCATAATTCTTTCTATCATGCGTGGTTTTAGGTCTGCTTTTTAGGACTGCTAGTGAGCCTCCACAATCATACAGGCTTGGATGTGTTTGTGCCTGGGCCAACTCAATCAGATGGTTTACAGGAGCCAGGCAAACATGGTAAATAAGGCACTTTCCGGCCGGATATTTTCCAGGTTCACCTTTAAATCCTCTATGACTTGGCACCTGTTCCTTGACAGCACCACTGGTTCCGTTAAGGACAAGGGCATCAATTCAGTCTCGCTGCAGTACCTCTCGTTGGGTGTGGCCTCGGGCGTCGCCCCGAAACTTGCATATGTGTCACTTGTCGTCGTTCCCACAGCTCTGAGGGGATGGGAATGGGAGGAGATCTGGACCAGTTGTAGTGGGTTATGATATGTTGTGGTTCATTCATGGTCGGTTCATGGTGAAGTACACTGGGAAGACAATGTCGTGCCAACAACCGATGGAACCATCATATTTAGCTTGGGGAAAGGTTTACGTAAGAAGTCGTGCCAATTCCAAAACGTATGCGAGCTCTGATGATTTTTGTTTGTTTTTGGCAGTTTTGTGGCGGTGCCCTTGTGATTAATGTATAAATGCATGTGTTATTTGGGACAAAAAAAACAGCGGTGCCTTACGCGAGTCGGTTGGCTCAACGTGGTGACGTTCTGGTTGTCATGGTCAGTTTAGTTGCTGGGTGGGTGGGTTGGTTGGTTTCTTGGTTGTGTTAGCGTACGCTGCTACACTGCACACCCACGTTCCCACTGCGCGCTCTGTAGATTGCCAACTCATTGCTGGCTCAAGGCTCAAAGCTGGAGCCACTGACAAGAGAGTCCACTGCTGCTGATAGACTGCGACTGTTGGTCCTGCTGGAGAAAGATCCAAACTCTTTGCAGTTAGGGTATGTAGAGGTGCCAGCGTCCTTGGCTCAAGATGCTGAGCAGCGTCGTTGGACACGTCGTTGACACGTCGTTGGACAGCGTCGTGCCAGTAGGAATTAGCCTGTTGGCATGACTTTGGCGTGACTTTTGGAAATGGCGGTGCCAGTAGGAATTACCCTGTTGGCATGACTTTGGCGTGACTTTGTCGCGCGTGTGTAACCGTTAATGGTTGATTAGGGGGTAGTTGTGGGAGACGTTAATGGTAAGTGATGGTTGGCAATCGTTGGTTCATGACGATTGGTAATAAAGGGATTCAGACCGAAGGGTGCCCCCAAGGTTGCACATTGATGGCCTCCCCGCAGGTATTTTTGTTGGCACATCCATGGTTGTTACCAACAAGTGGACCTCCCATGATGCCAAAAGAATGAATCATCCTTTGCTTCAGTCATGGTCGGCTGAAACTTGCGCGAAGTACAAGTAGGCTACACAGCATACAAAACGCGGGCAGATAGTCTGACAACGGTAAGAAGTGGATGGTATGAAGTTAGTACTCTAGTAATTACGGATAATGTTGTTACCAGTAAGGTATCGCTCTATATTACTGAATGTCAAAAGCAGGATGTGGTATGATCGTGTCATATATGGGACAATTTGAATGCTTGTTATACAGATGCCCCTTCGACATTGTCGGATTTATATATCCCGTAGACGCCACTCTATGACCAACCAGTTTTCCCCGTCCTTCCTATGGTGGGGCACGGCACAGGGCTTAAGTTTTTCCATTATTTTGGCACAAGTTGGGGTCATGGCCACGACCTTGGCGCGGATTCGAGTCGTCGTACTCCCTAGAGCGGAATCTCTGCGCCTGGCTGCCGAGGTATTTCGCTGACAGGCAATCAGTGCCACTGGACACGAATCTGGGGGCCCTCCAAGCAGAGGAACAGCTGGGGACTGCTTGGTACATAAGAAACCTGCGTTATATCCCGATAGGCATTTACACATATTATATACTGCATATGTATGTTCCTAAAGCAGGCGAGTGCGTGTTTTGATTGGAGGTCGGCATGTAAGTTCGTTGGTTGATTTGCTGGCTGAGAGGCTTGAACAACTGCGTTGGTCAATCCCAGCAAGTTTGGGCTGAACAGGGGTCGGGCAGTACAACAAAGTCACATGCTCAGGCGCAGCCTTGCGGTCAAATTTTGGGTTTACCTCCTGGGAATGAGATGATTTATTGTGAATACGACCCTGAAAGCCAGGTACACCAGCTAATTACAGGATATTGGTTCCGAATTGTCGCCTAAATGGCTAGACTGTTTAGACCAGCATTCCAGATTCTTTGCTTGAGACACTCACAGAAAAGGGTCGGTCCAAGCATTTTTCCTACTTCAAGTGTTGTACCGCGATTGGAACTCGGGATAGCCCCATGGTTCCCCAAATTGTGGCTTAGCAACATAGATTGGCAGCTGCAGCTAGTAATTAGCAGTATTTTTGCAAAGAGATTAACCACTATTACAGTACAGGTACCTGGTGCCTGCAAACAGCTGTCCCCATGGGACAGTTGTTGGAGCCCAGGTTCTTATACGAAATGGTACGTGAAGCCCTGTGGCTTTACATCGATGTCAGCAGCCATGGCAGAGACACAACCAAGTTCCTGGTCACTAAGGGTTGGTTGGCTGCTTGGTTGCTTGGTTGCTTGCTTGGTTGCTTGCTTGCTTGTTTGGTTGCTTGCTTGGTTGCTTGGTTGGTTGCTTGCTTGGTTGCTTGCTTGCTCGTTTTGTTTGGTTGGTTGGTTGGTTGGTTGGTTGGTTGGTCACATTTTCCTTTGCCAAACGCCTTGCTGTTTACACCACGTTACACCTGGCAAGTCGCAGCCATGAACCGTTGTTTGCATGCAAAGAACCGCTGGTTTTTTGTACGTTGGGACGCTTCCAGCAACGGAGCCGCCGCATGTACGTACGTACATATGCGTGTGTGTTCAGGAAGCACACTTACATGCTATTTCAGTGCATTATCACAAACCAGCTTGCATGATACAGGTAGAAATATTTTATCATGATGAGTCTCTACTTTGGTTCTCTCGGATTGCGCAGGCATACCGATGTTTTCAACAGCACTCACAACCATTTGCATACAAGACAGCAATATGGGTATCATTAGTCGAGTGGTCGTTCTATTTTGTAGCAAAGATTATACATAACAGTTGTTGTTTGGGAAACCATCGTAGAAATGTGCTGATCCATTTGTCATTTCTTTTTGCATACGTGGCTCCCTTTCTCGGTTTGCTTGTGTTTTCGCCACTTTTCTGGTGCAGAATGTGGATGTTGCCTTTGCTTTTGATTCATCAACGGAGTCACCCAGTCACACGTGAAAATTTGAAAATTCAGTCAAAACTCTTGGACTCTTGGATGTGCGAGTGCCAGCGTTACATGTACTTACCCAGTTTCCAGCATGCGCCAGAAGCAGTGCAATCATGATGATACAGATGCATACAATACAATCTTGAGGGTTGAGGACAGATGAGGACAGATGATGATAAATGACAACGATGATCATCATCACGATGAAAATGATGTTGATTATGATGATGATGCTGCTGCTGCTGATGATGATGATGATGATGATTTCAGATGTTGTTGATGATAGATGACGGTAAATGATGCTAAATAATGATCGATGATGACAGACGAGGACACATGATGCTAGATTATGATAGATGGTGGCAGGTAATGATAGGTGATTATCGATGGCGGATGATCGGTGATAGATGATGCTAGATGATAGTGCGAGATGATGATAGATGGTGATAGATGATCGGTGACAGATGATGATACATGATGATTCATGATGACAGATGATGATAGATGATGACAGATGAGGACCAATATTGATACATGATGGAAGATGATGATACATGATGACAGATGATAACAGATGATGGCATATGATGACAGATCATGACAGTAATAATAGGTGATGATAGATGCTTACAGATAATGATAGGTGATGATAGATGATGGATGATAGGTGATAGATGATGATGAACGATAGATGGGGACAGATGATGATGCATGACGATAAATGATGAACAATGATGACAGATGATGACATCTGCTGACAGATGATGACAGATGATGATAGATGATGATAGATGGTGACAGATAACGATAGGTGATTATCGATGGCGGATGATCGGTGATAGGTGATGCTAAATGATAGTGAGAGATGATGATAGATGGTGATAGATGGTGACAGGTGATGATAGATGATGATAGATGGTGACAGACAATGATAGGTGATTATCGATGGCGGATGATCGGTGATAGATGATGCTAGATGATAGATAGTGAGAGATGATGATAGATGATGATAGATGGTGATAAATGATGATAGATGATGACAGATGATGATAGATGATGACAGATGATGATAGATGATGACAGATGATGAAATATGTTGATCAATGATGATGTTGATGATGTTGAAGACGCCACCATTGATGACAAGAACTACTGATGAGAGCAAAATGTTCATCGATCTTGAAGCTGAAGATCATTTCATTCGGACGCCGCCAATGGTATCCCACTGTGATCAATCCTTGTCATTGATTCATGCTGCCATTGCACGTCGATGGTCGCGCTGGTAACAGCAGACAACGTCCAGGTTCTCGCATTTTGTCGATGACTTTGAATCGACCCATTGGTTGCTGTTGCAAGGTGAGCGTCCGCTGCGGGTGGTTTTCATGGGAGATCTGTAATGACATAAGGAAAATGATTGGTTCAGAGTCAGTAGATCATACAATATGATGGTTTCTTAAAATGGGGGTACCTCCAAATCATCCTTTTTCAACCCTGTATCAAAATAATTACATAAGCAAACCATTTTGGGGGTCCCCTGTTTTGAGAAACCCTGATTTCGTGGGGGGATTCCAAAGGGAATATATTCACCAAGATGCTCATTAAGAGGTGAAATACGTTCTTCGATCGAGCCAAGAATCATGGGGGATCATGGGAGAATGAACATACCAACAAAGACCACGATGTGCCGGGAGATCCTTGATAACACAGCAAGCACATTTGGAGGCAAATCACAAGCTATTCATGGGAATTTTGTCAGATTTGTTGCTTGTTTCGGACCCCCCAGTAACCCAAAGACAGTCGGCTATCGCGCTAAGAATGCTAAGAATGATGCTTGGATATGCTTGGATGATGACCCGCCGCCAACGATGCAGCTAAACTGGCACTGCAGCAAGTTCATGCTGGAGAATCGGATTGACAATTTGTTTTGTTGATCACCGAACCTTTGCCATGTGCTCATACTGTAAGTGGTTCGCCTTCAGCCACTGGTAGCTAGTTTGTTAGCTAGCTGGTCTATTGGGTAGTCTCGTCATTGCCAATTGGGTCATGACTGGCTCGACCTTTTGCTGGATGTTGGTTTGCCTTGCCAACTGCTTCATGATTAGCCTGATGACTTGCTACTCAAGTGGCTGATGACTAGCATCTCAACATTGTTTTCATGGCCATCATCAGGTGACCAATGAGATTATAGTGGCTAATGGTAGGGGATAATGACCAGCAACAATGGCTAAACAGCCACTAGCTGGTGGTTGGGTTTTTCCCCCCACAATGTATTATTCAATGCTTGGTTGCTGGACTTGCGCGTATTTTTCACAGGGGTGGTTCAACCACCAACCAGTCATCTCCTTTTTATCATTGGCTGCCCACTCCAGGAGGGGAAGAACCAGCCTCCGGTATCACTTTGACACGGGGCAGCGTCGCGAGATGGCAATGTGGCAGGGAGGGGGGTTACCCGCAGTGATGGAACGAGTAGGCTGGTAACCATCAACCATTCACGGCAGTCATGGAGATTCATATTGACCACCCCCCCACTTTTGATGATAGATCAGAAGCTATTTTTTGGGCAAAACTCGTGGCATGTTAATATGGATCTTCCGTTTGCCAAGCATGTTTCAGCTGGCCATCATTGAGACCGCCATGGTTGAAGACTCAAAGGGAATCACAGCAGAGAACCCTTGCGGGAAGTCCCCCTGGTGGCGACATGACTGGGGCAAGGCCAAAGATTATTTTGCTCAGTTATTAATACACGATTGGTTGATGAACCACCAACCAGATGACTACTGCAGCTATTGCTAAGAGATGCTGCCCTCAAACGAGGAGCACTATTCATGCAAAAAACATCAGAGCGAGGCATTTTAACGTTCGACCTCGAGTGTGAATTTCAGGACCGTGAATGTTGGAAAAATTGAACACACAAGCATGAGAATTTGAGCTACATGTTGAGCAGCAAAAGACATTTCAAAACCGCAGAAAATATATGTGCAAGAGTGCAAGATCAACGGCCGCGCTAGAGGAGGACACCCAAGTTCCAGTAGAAGCCTTAGTTCAAGACGGAGCCATCGGTGTTGTACTTTTTTGAAGGGCTTGTTGCACTGAACAGGGCTCCAGTAACCCACAATTTCTTTCCCCTTGATCGCCACGGGTGGATCATTTGGTGAGCCGGTGAGCCATGGATAGTGCCTTGTACTTGGTTTTGATTCAGATCTCCAATATGACTTCTTTGGCGCTTAAGGTTTTGCCCGCTTTAGTTTAAGACACAGTAATGGTTGTACCCTCATTCATCCCCAAATGGTTTAAAAGGAAACCAACCAACTATGGGGGTACATCATTTATGGACAAACCCCTATAATTGCGCAGATTTTAGAAAGCAAATTAGCCAAACCATCGAAAGAACTCATGGGCCGAGAGTTGGGGAGACCGAGGTCAATCTTGGTAACAAGAGAGGGCATGAAGGGTAGTGAGGGGTTCCTTGTCTACCGGGCAAAGGCCCGACTTGTCCTCCACCTCCACTAAGGATGCCTGCGTTCTCAATTATATGGCGCACGCTCTGAATGATTTCGGTGCCTTGAGCCATCGTCCTCTTTTTTTGTGGATGGTTCCGGGTAACTCACCATTTGTGGGGCGGGAGACGCAACCAGCATCACCCAGCATCTTTTCGCTTGGGTGCACCAGCAAGCCACTGTTGGCTTGGGGGGAATGCTCATGGTATCCTGTATGGATTTCGGAGGAATCACATGTGAATGTGATATTTTGTTCAAGTGGGGGAGCCTACCTGAAGTCCTACATGTTGTGTGCATGAATTTGGGTGAGATAACTTTCCTAGCGCCACTGCTGGCAGCTCTAGAATCTCTCTCTTGGAACCCAAAGGATCTCTGTTTTGTACCTATAGGTAGATGTCCCTTGCTGCCGATACTCCTTTCTGTTTCAGTCGCAGATCCAGGATCCAGGGGCGTGCTGTAGCGGCCACCGTGAGTTCTCATCTGAGGTAGTTTTCGCGACACCATGGTGCAACTCTACACCTACGAGGTGGGGGGTCACCGGAATTCGCCAGACACTTTGGATTCGTGAGAACAGACTCCCGCACCGCATCCACGGTCAAATCCAAGCCATTCAGCTGGCTTTCCCGATTTTCGTTGGGAGCTGAGCTGCTAAGCTCCAGGATTTTCAGAAGCTGCAGAGAGGCTATGTGCAGCAGGAAGCTGCTACTGTTACCTTAGTCCAGGCTTGAAGGGAACGGAGCTGAGAGGCTGGCCACCCTTGCGAAGATAGAAGTGCTATGAAGTGGTAGGAAAGTCATAGAGGCTCATACTTGCGAACAAATCCACGGGGTGCATCCAAGCCAACCCTTCCAAACATGCACATGTCTGAAAGAGAAACTAGGTTGGTTTGTGGGTCATGGCACACGCCGATGTACTGCAGTTTGTTCTGATATGTTTATTTGATGATGGGCTTGGTGGTTCAAAGAACAGCTGATTTCGGAATTGAACATGATTCGTGGCAGGAGAAGTTGATGCATGTTGTTCAGTGGTCAGCGGGCACTGCAGTGTTGTTTTGTTGCGATAGGAGCAGCTCGTGCTACAAGGGTTGAACAGGATGGTTCCAGCTATATTCCAGCTATATTCCTCAATTGGTGTTCCTTGTTTGTAGGCTATAGCGGGTCCTCCGTGTTTGACATGGTCAGTGCTGCTTGAATTATTTCAAAGCATAGATTCATGCACAGACATGCCATGGTAAAGTGACCTGCAAAGGTTTGGGCTGCTAGCCAACCAGGCGCTTGTTCTCGACAACTTGTTTCAGGCTTGTTTGAACTGCCACGAGGAAAGCATCATTGCTCCTTTTCCACGCATTGGTAGAGCAGTGGCAAAATTAGTTTGCACCAAATGGCTGAGCATGATTGGTTGTTCAACGGGCAAGGTTCATCCACATTTGGCCCGGTGTTGCGCTGGTTTCTTGTACAGGCCGTGAAGGATTTCAAAGCCGCCTGGGTCTCTTATCGCTCAACAGCGCCCCGGTGTTCGACCGGGTGGTCGGCTGTCACGGGGAAAGCGGCTGGTGGCCAAGGCCGCCTCGGAAGCTGATCGCCCGCCGTCGATCTTCATCCTGCCAGGGGGTTTTTGGTGTGATCGAATGGATTGCACAGGATTTTCAATCACAAGAATTTCTGACCTGCCAATTGTGCTTCGATATTTTCAATCACAAGAATTGTGACAATTGTGACCTGCCCAATTGTGCTTCGATATTTTCAATCGCACTTTTTGCGAGGGAGAGCAGAGAAACAATCATTAAACAAACATCATGCTATGGCACTTGGCAATCCACGCTGCATCCATGCACACCATAGCCTGCAGCTCAGGACACGCTGCGGTCGAGAGATTTGCTGGTCGCATACTTTGCATTTGGGGGTTGGGAGAGGTATTGAAAGCTGCAGGTCTTTTGTTGAATGGCTACATGGGTGGCTGGATGGCGGAGGGTTAGATCCCTTAGATGGTTGCACGCTTGCTTGCACGTGTGTTGGTTTATAGTGGGCACAGCCATGCGTCAGTGTGAGGCAGCCAGCTTGGAGTACCACGCAGGATGCCACGTGCTGTTCAGAATACTGCTGTTACCCACCAAGCGATTTCCAGAAATTTTACCGGGAAGTCGTCCATGTTCAGGTGTGCCATCACTTCTAATTTGTATAGGATTGTGCTTGCCTTATGGCATCAAAAAGTTTGCAAGTTGACACATGTACATGTGAGATGTGTCAACTTGTTGGGAGATTGTTCCCCCAAGTTCCAATATGTTGGTATCCTTGAGAAGTTTGGGTCAAGGTCCACAGGATGCAGCCGAACAGTCTCACACTGCTGCTCTAGCTGTTTCTCATTGGTTGGCAGTGCGGCACCCCTTTTTTGATGCCATGCAGTCCAGTGGCTCCATGCGAAAGTTTGCGGCAAACGATCCTGGAAGTGGAAAATCCAGAATTATTATCATGGTTTTATTCAGAAGAATGGGGATTTTCAGCTTGCAGGTTAGTTTGCCAGAGGGTCAATAGACACATGCAAGACATAAACAGGGGATTGTTTGTCAGCATGGCATCTACTTTGGAGGTGATCAGCACGTGGCTGGCAGGTCCGCATATGCAGCCCGTCTGAGTCTACAAATATCTTGTTGAAGCATGCATATCCATGATTACCCACGCACGAGAAACACATCTACATACATGTGTGATCAGTTGTGTGAGTGCTTGCGTGCTTGTGCACAAGTTCATGCACACGCATTTGTAGCAACACTGACTTGTCCTTTGAAAGTTTTCTTGCTGGTGACCTGGTGTTTTTACTATTTCCCCAAGATTTGGGCTAGTTGATTAGCACACTTTTTCTTGGGATGCCTGAGCTAACCATCAACATCCACCAGTCATTGCAAGCTCCGCCCGGCTCAGGTCGCATATCACTTCTCAAATCCCAATGCGGCTGGCTCCAAAGACAACCTGGACTCTGCAAGTGGCCCTGAGGAATACCATCGAGTTCACCGGAGACTGGTTTCAACCGATCGTTGCACATGGTTCAGTCATCCCCCTGGATGAACAAGCATGATTAAACGCTAATCAACGAGCGTTAGACTATACCACCATCCGAATAAAGTACTTAAAACTTAAATTTCAGTGCTTACCAACCCTTCACCCTCAACGAGCTATGAATAATCATGACCGCAGATGGGGGTCGTGCGGTGGATGGTGCTGCGATTACTGCCCTAAGGAGATACCACGCAGAGTACCGCGCGATCTTGTACCAGAGGAGACGTGGCCTTTGCAGCTTCAGGGTGTCATTGATAGTTTCAATCTTTGAGACTTTTAACAGTTTGGTTTATAATTTATAATATTCTGATGGTTGGTGGTAGTTATAGTGATGATGATTGTCAATGATACTTGATGAAAATGAATGATGATGGTTCACGATGGTCATATCATGATGCTTCAGGACAATGAATGGTGGGTAATGCTTCTGAACGGACCTTGACCTGAATGATGGTTCATCATTGCTAGTACGGTCATGTGGAGTTCTTGACCCATTTGGGCAGATAAGCTGACACAGCCAGGGAAATGCTGCTATGAAACTGCTTGGTGGGAAAAGAAATGATGCATGAGAAAAGACAAGAAATCTTCAAAAACCAGTGTTGGATATCATTGCATGGGATGATGTAGTTAAAGGTCTACCTGCGGGTCACGAATAGATCACAAACAGATCAGTGTGTGTGTGTGTGCCTACAGGTTGCAAGCAATTGAACTGTTATCGCTGAATACGAAAGGTAGCCTTGGCTACCCGAGTTCTCCAAGCTTGAGCTGTACTCTTTCGGTTGGGGCTGGCACCTTGCAAGAGATTTTGTGTTTAAGTACAGTAATGTGTCTGTAAAGATGGGAGGGGGCCCCAAAAAAGAGAACAATTCCCTCCTGCCCCTTTCTTCCCCGTCTCTGGGAAGAGTTATTCAGAACAGTTTATGTTGCGTGCCGATCCATCAGTTGGTTTCGTCTCACCACAGTGCAATACCAATGCCTCAAGCTACGGAAGAATAGAAGCAGCGAAATGATGACGAAGGTGTGCTACTCCTATGGCAATGGAAGATGGTGACACCAAGGCAGACAGATATGAATATGAAGCAATGAAGTTAGGACAAAGACGGGGGCTGACCAGCAGAATCAACCAACCAACAATGCTGAAAAAACATTCGCTGTGATGTAGGAACCCAATAGGCCACCTAGGAGCTGTACCTCAAGCACAATGACTCAAATGAGCCTTGTCCGCTGTTCCACACTCCTACGGTGCCCTAAACCGATGCGTTCTTCAATTTAACCCTTTCTTTATCATTTCCTTTATATACAAGGCATCCTAACATCTCGCTGGCTGACAAGACGCACTTACCGGTCTTCTTGCCCGAAAGAGAAAAAATTGCTGCTGCCCGTCTCCCTCTTAAGATTCCATCCCTTCCCGTTCCCTTTTCTTTGCGCTACTCCTTTCGTTCTCCTCCGCTTGCACTCTTGCAGGCGTGCATACACCAGACAGAGCTATTAGGTGAATTTGACATGTCTTTACCATTGATTATTTACCTACATACTTGTTTTCGTCCAACAAGCGAAAGGGACATTGCCATCTCCTAAAACCAATGCCTGTTTGCTTGAGTCCTTTTGTACCCTTGAGCTGTGCTTGCCACTCACATCATTCTCATACTATTTCAACTGAGTGCTTGTCGATTTTTGACCTTTGTGGATGGGTTTTTCAGGCCTAAACTTTATGGACCTGTGAAATCGTTGGTAGGCCAATCAATGCGGCATGTTAACGTGAACAATCTCTGGATCGTTGACCTAGGTGGTGGCAAGAGTCCGTCACAACCCTGACATGTCCAGTCGTCGGGTTGGTCCACAAATGATGGATCATGGTGTCTATTAACCATCCAAGTTCGTAACCATTATCAACAGGAAAGCCACCAGTTTCGGGGGGGCACATCAGTTTTGGGCAAACTCAAATGTGACGAACGCTGCTACGTGCTACTACAAAACCCCTCTGCTGACGGAATTCTGAGCAAGGGCCACCATAAAACGTGAGCACCAAGGGACCAAGAAATACAAGCAAAGCGCCACCCCTGACCAGGAACTACTATGACATATTCTTCTTCGATTTGGAAGGGAATTGCATCTACTCAGTGTACAAGGAGCCTTTGCTTACTCCAGGAGGTGTGAAAACTCGTTGTTACATCCCATTTTGCACGTATGTGTGTCATGATGTTTCCAGTGCTGCCGGTAGCATGTAGAAAAATATTGAGTGGTACATAGTACAGGCATGGCATTCACAGAAGTGGTCTTTGTTTTCGTTCTTCCACATTCTCAGAAGCCTAAGACCTTCAAATCCCCTAGCAACGCTTTCTGGCAGGGAAAAGTCGTAGGGGATTTTGGAAATCATCAGCCTGCTGAGTTGCCTGAGGAATTGGACTTTGCGACCAACTTTGCTTCCAAGTTGCATTTGGACATGGACTCCTGTAAGGGGTGCAGCAGGTGGCCCTGAAATAGACCAAGTTTCAACTCTCCTCAGTGAAAACAGCAAGGATGGAATGGAGATGAGGATTCTCTCCAGCTATACCCTTACATTGAAAAATATAATGTACATGTTGGAGCCACATGGGCATGTTGCCAAGATTGGCTGCAGAACGCCCATCATATCCCATCATATCCAACCATACATCTATACATACATACAGGCACACATTTATGAATATGAAAATATATACATATATATATATTTATTATTTGTTTATGTTTTTATTTATGTTTTTGTTTTTGTTTACTACAAATATGTTCTACAATATTTACGAATAGGTCAACCACCAAATCATTCAGTTTGTTTGCCGTTTCTGGTAATCATTTGGTGTAGCATTGATGAACCACAAGGAACCCATAATTGGCCAATGATCAATATAGCTAACCCATCATTATTCAAGAACTCACCCAAAGTCAACGAATAACTGAATAACTCACCCAGAACTGACCCAGAATATTAACCAACAACTCACCCATCATTAACCCATAACATACCCACAGCTAACCAATCACTCACCCACAATTCACCCATGATTAACTATGGGAACACCCATAACTGACAGAACATACCCATAGCTTGACCAGATCATCCAGTTGGACCAATCGAATCTTCCATAGCTTCGGTTCCATCCATGGGTGTTGCCAGGCTGCAGATGGCAGTGGGCCCTACCGCAGCTCTGGCCTGGGAGATGCCTTCGAGGCGGCCCTCAAGGAGCCGGAGGAGATCCATGTGTGGCTCGCCGAAGGTGGTGGCACCAGTGGTGGACATGGTCAGCGAAGGGGTCGGTTGGTTCACGGAACTGTTCACCTACCCGCTTTTTTGGGATGATTTGATATGGTTAGATCATTTGGTATTGCTAGACCAGTTGGTATGGTTAGATCATTTGGTATGGCTAGATCATTTGGTATGGTTAGATGATATTAGATCTAGTGAGTGACCCAATTGGGCTGTTGGGAGGGAGCGGTTCGGAGTCGTTCGGGGTATCTCTGTACTCTTCTAATGTACTGTAAGAGCGAGTTGGAGCGGAGTGGCCACTAACCACAGTTTAGTAATGATGGTTACGTATTGTTTTTTTTTTTTTTGCACTGTCTCAGAAAAATAAGAACGATATTAAGTAGTATTTCATACTGGTTGGTACTGTTCGATATTGTTGAGTAATGTTTTGTAATGTTGCAGGATTAATGACAGCTAATCATTTTGAATGGTGGCTAATCACGGTGCAGAACAGTCAACAATTTTATATCATGGCTTGGTTTGGCGAGCCTATTCATTTTGGGATGTGTTTGTCCGGGGTTTACATATTGGCTGAACGGAAGTAGTCAGAATCCGAATAGAGAACAAGAAAACTGATCCATAAATAGGAGTGCCGGCTAGCCTAAAATTGTTGGTTCTTTCACCACCATGGTCATGTCCAGCTGGGTTTGGGGTACATCCAGTTTAGGAGACGTGCTGCTTTTTGGTCATTTTGGATAGCAGTACGTTGCTAGCCACTGACCGTGAGGGAATCGACAATTGAGGGATGTTTAGTCAATTTTGCGTGCTATTCTCCAGCCAACTATTTGGTAGAGTTGGTTGAGATTTGGTAGAGTTTGTTCACTAGGCAGCAATCATGGTAGTGATTGTAGCCATAGTGAGCTGTATAAGGGCATTTGCCTCGTGACCAACTTGGTTAGCTGTGGGTTTGTCTCAAAATGGCGTACCCTTACCCCTATGATTGGTGGTTCCCCATTGTAAATATAGTCATGTTAGGGGTACCACCATTCGTAGACAGACCCAAGTTGACTCGCTGAGGGGAGCTGAGCATCAGAAACCTTCTGAGGTCACCATGGGCTCCTTATGCCCCCAGTAATGGGGCCTTGGCCAGTTTCCTTTGCACCGGGGTTCGTGCCTGTGCTGCAACCAGTGATGGGCCAGCGATTGTTGGTCCCAGCTTGGCCATGTTTGGTCCAGAGTGGGTGGTTTGGAGGGAGCGATGAGCCAACGCCAGGGGTATCCTGCCCTAGCCCTTTTAGAGGAGCCAGATGGAGCTGCTAGGAGTGCCCCAATGGTGCTCAAGATCAGGGTTTGCAAACGAAATGTACTTCCTACATCTTCGTACATTGTATTCACCTTGATATTTGGTCATTAATAGGCGAAGGAACGACTGGCTGATGCGGTAGCCATTTTGGAATTCTTGGGCGGTGGCTGGTAATTGTTACTGGTGCCGTTGTGTGTTTTGAGGCGCAATCGAAACCACCTTTCCAGTCAGGGATGGCAGCGCAGAGAGAGAGAGGGAGAGAGCGCCGTTATCGGAATCATTGTTATCCGCCAGCAATCAAGCATTCATCCAGCACGGGCCATCAATTTCGTGAACCATTTTATTCGCTGCAAGTGTTCACCATCGGCATTCAGCATTCTTTAACCACGCCATGCCAGTTCTATCGATTTTTAACCATCCACACCCATCCATGACATTCACCATGATTCACCCATCAACATCCATCAACATCCATGATTCACCCATCAACATGTCATGATTCACCATGATTCACCATCAACATCCATCACCCACCAAGCACTACCAGCTGCTTGGGTCCCATCATC
>VSDK01029966.1:110494-133826 GCA_009767595.1 Symbiodinium kawagutii
CTGATGGCTATTCCAAGATCTGGTTGGACCAAGCGGCGCAGGGTCGCGAAGAGCAGAAGGCCAACTCGGGAGAGCGGCGGCTCGCGCCAGGGATAGCGATGGAACAGGAGCGGCCAGGAGGTCCTTAGGCTTAGCCATGGGTACCTAACCATGGATATCTCCTCAACACTGGTGATTAACCAGTGGGCATTTCCTAAACCTTAGCCATTTTGGCTCAAGGGCCATCTTGGCTCGAACGCGTGGGTCGGGGCCGGCGCGTGTCATGGTCACCCCGGTGCTCCTCACTCTCAGCTCCACTGTCCTCGCTGGAGTGATCCGGGGGAACACCTTGGAAATCCCTTTGGCCACCTGGCTCGAGGCCGGCAGTCGGGTCGCCCCCCGCACCTCGGTCCTTTTCCCGGCACCTGCCCCTGTGACTGCACCCCGCCCCGCTCAGCCTTGACCAGGCCTGACTACGAGCGCAGCAAGGCCCCCACTCCGAACCGCGGTTCGCTCCTGTCCCCAGCTCCAAACTATAGGCGCTGTTGGGAATGCAATTCAGAGACTTCCAGTAAAAGGTTGCATATTATCAAAGCTACGTTTGTGTTACATTGACTATTTTGTCTCAGGGGGCTACTTTTTATTCCATCTCCAACATTTTTTGTATACTTGTATGCTTGGACGAATATTATTGTGCCAAAGACAGGGAATGCAAGTGGAGCGAAGCGGATTTGCGAGTGTAATAAGTATTAACAAATTTAACGCATCCAAGACATGTTTTGTGCACGCTAGCATATTTTTTATGTGGCGGGAAAAGTTAAATAACAAAACTCAGAGACAAAGGTAGAACGCAAGACGTCTGGCCCCAGAACAATACATTTTTGCTTTGCAATGCTATGCATACTATTTTATTGATTTTGGCATACTTGTGTTACCGCACGCATACGTTTGTAAAATGGTAACAAATAAAGGATATTGTTTGAGGAATACTTTTATCAATGTGACGTAACTACATAATTCTTATACAACAAAAATTATGTGTCTGCGGCCCTGTTTTTTACTCTAAAGTATATTTTCTTGCCTACACCATCAGTTGTACGTGTCCAAACGAAATTGAGCAACCTGTCAAATAATATTTTGATACCTTCTGAAGGTATCATGCCAAATTGAAGACCAGCATATGCTTATGAGGGCAGGCCGGTGCCATTGAGAATATTTGTGCTCTGTGTCTGGTGCAATTACCAATGCACATTCTTTATGCGTGATGACAATCGCTCTGGCCTTGAAATATATTATACGCCATTGGATGTATTTTGTTGCCATTGAGGATTCTTGTGTGCCATCGTGCACACCCTTGTTTCGTTCAGAGTACGTTTTCCCGACAGAGAGGAACCGATGCGATGCAGGATTCGTCGGAACGTTTGATCTGCTAGTGTGAATTGTACATTTCCGGGAGGACGTGTTTGTAAACCATTTCTTTGTGGCATGGAACAACCATGTGGCACATTGCGAAATCATTTTTCATTCCCCATTGAGCATTGTCCGAATGGTTTCGTCGCAATCTCGGGGAAATCTTGCTGGTGCATTTTTTTAAAGAAAGTCTGCGCGTATGAAGTCCCAGTGTGACCCGGAAACAAGACGTGCTACTACATCGTGGACGCTTAATTTATGGGTTTGTGATTGTTTATTTTACGTCGGTTTACTTAGCCGCATGAAATTGCATATATTCAGCCGAAAAAGGAACGTGAAACACAAAAAAGTAAAACATAATAGCTTCATGCACGGAAACATTCTATGCAAGGATATTGAGTTGAAGCTGCGCAGCCCTCTCCTGGGCACTGTTTGCCTGCAGGTGAGGGCTCGCGAGCTTGTGTGCCGAGATAACCCAAGGCGCCTTTGTGGGTCATCAATGCCCGCAAGTGGCAAGATCAGGTCATGAGGAGGCCACCGTTTTTGCTCCTATGTAAGTCTTAGTGTGCGGTGGGCTGTGTTATGCCAAGGGCTGAATCTGATTCCAGATTGTAACCCACAACGTCGGTCCTTTTTTTTCCTCCACAGCATTGAGGGGACATTCCCTTCTATAAAAGCAGAAGTGTTCCAAAGCCATCGTGACAGCTCAAGACTTGAAAGTGTGGCACTTGCTGACCCTTTTCCGCCATGGTCAACCTTCGCTTGGCCCAGAGTACCAGGGTGATCATCGATATGTTCTTGCTCGTCATGATTTGTCGAGTGGCTTATGATGCTTGCCCACCACTGACTAAGGTCAGGAAATTCCGAGATTGAACTCATAGGGAGTCATGTGCGAACGCATGGATGACCAGACGATCCGTGGAAATTGGCCGGATTGTGCGTATCGATTACTATGATTCTATCATTGGCGGAATTGTGTATCTAGGATTTTTATATTGATAAGTGTTTTTGTCGTTTTTCGTTTAGAAAATTTTGGCGTCAAACCTATTTTTTGTTTTACATCTACGTTTGTAAACTAACAGACAAACAGATGTTTTTTTGGAATGTATCGGCACAGATGCTGCTGTTCATTGGTTCAATGTTGGCTTTGCGTTCACATGATTCCTTGCCTTTTGTTTGCGTTGGTTCTTGTCGTTTGATATTAGTAACGTGTTTTCTCTCTCTTTCTCTCTCTCCATGTCCGGGTCGCTTTCTGCGTCTCTCCGCGGGTCCGCCTGTCCGCTTAGTCTGTTTGTTAAATGTTAAATGTGGACGAATGTGGACCTATGGATGCTTTGCCGGTTTGCATCCTTTTCTGCACAAACCGACAAATCTTAGGCAGTTGCCTTGAGAGTAGACGTGCGCGATATTTTTTTTACAGATAATGTTTTAACGAGGAAAATTTCAAATCTGAGTTTTGTTTTTATTGCTTGGCCCTGTATGTACGGTGCCATTCTATATGGTTAACGGCCAATTGGTTTGAATATCAAGTGAGCGTGGCAACGTTGTCATTGCATGTAGCCAAACCTTGAGCGCATCGACAAGTAGACGACTGGCAGGAGGAGAAGATATGACTGTGGAAAACAGACCAGCGTCGACAAGTGTGACGTCGACAATGGACACGCGTTGGACAATGGACTCATCATGATTGACAGAAGTATTCTTACGTTTAGTCTTGAATGGTATTGTTTTTTGCATACATATTTGTAGCTAAATATTTTTTCCTTACTGCTGCGTCAAGAGCGGTGCAGGCACTTATACATGATTATCACACCGAACGTTTTTTCCAGCAGACAAGCTTTAAGAGAGTAACAAAGAACCAGCGGTTCCAGACCGTTCGCATGACATGTGTCCGTGTATGTGGGTGTTTATATGTTTCTCCGGGTATTTTCCGTGCTATGCGCATGCTGTTACTTTATTTACATCCAACCATGTGTGGTCAGTTTGGTCACCATTTGGAAAAACAAAAAACACACTAACTAAGGATTTGGGAGGCTACCGTAGCTACAGTGAATTCCCGCCATCTTTTGCCGATGTGCTGAACACACCGCTGGCCTTCATTTCCAGCAACCATGTGGAACCGGCACATCCCGATGCGACCGTACGCTCCGTGATGGAATCCATGAAAATATGCTACTGGTGCCTTGCAATGTATAGATATCCGAGACCATGACAGGGGAGTGTTTCTAGATTTGGTGGGATACCGTATTTTCTCCTTTGCGGAGCTCGAATGTCAATATAGGGGAAAACAAAATATTAAAGAAACTATCACGAATGACGGTGAAAAAGTACATGGAACATATGATGAGAAATAATAGGTAAATTTCCGTGGCCAGTGGACGGAAAATTTCCTCGAAACAAGAGTCCGAAGATGGACCTCTACAATTTGTGCAAAAAGAATAGCAAGATAGCAACGTGTTATTTTTTTCAACGTCCAAACACAAAGTAGTTGTTGAAGCAATAAATACTCAACCATGGGTCCAGAAAGATGGTTTGTAAAAGGGTGGAAACATCTTGGAATGTTTGTCACATACGAGTTCATACCAAAAGGCGCGTAACATGAAAATGTAACAATGTAATGATGATAGGCGTATTTACACATATCACAGACATACATGTCAGATAGTATGGGAATTTCATTTCCGCGAGAAATATTGTATGAAAGTAACACGTTTCCTTTGTGAGCGGCATCGGGTCTATGCGGAATTTATTGTTGTTTCCATTGCGCATGGATATTTTTTGATTGTTTGCTATGGTGATGTTGGAAACATAAATGCTGTTGAAAATCGTTCAATACATGTCCGGTACTGTAGTAAAATGCGAATGTTGTCAGCAAGTTCAATGCTTTGAAAAATGAATGTTAGAATACTCGCTAGAGAATTATCTGGGATGTATAGCGCCTAAAGCAATATCCAAACAATATTAAGGCATTTGCTAGAGGTGCGAAAATGATTCGAAAATAGAACGACGCGAAGAGAATGTTCTACCAGACCTAAAGCTTGAAAATAGCCGATAAAATGTCCTAGTGTGTACTTATACTAACAGCCTACCATTTGAAAGGCTGGCGGAACATGTCAGAGACACCAATATCTACCAAATAACAGGCTGGGGATAATCTCGCTCACGGGATCATAAACGGACCTAACATATGTGTCATTCCGACAAAAGACTGCAGAATAATTAGACGAAATAATTGCATTTGAGATCGTATGACTTGGAGTGCATGGCATGCGTGCCAGAGAGTTCTCTAAAGCGCTTCCCAGGTACAGAATTTTCAAACATTTCAACTAGAAACAAATATTTAATTTTAAAACATACATAATGTCGCAAAAATTGCCTGGATGGAAAACAGAGCAATGGTAGCGCGATCTAGCAGAATCAAGATCTGGAGCTATGATTTAGTATATGTCATTCATGTGACCGCATGGCGGAGTCAGATGGAAAATAAAATACATAGAGGAGAATTGAAACAATTCTCCAGACAACCAATATTTTTTCACATCTTGGATCAAACCCTCAAGAGTGTCAAGAGTGCTCGGATTGCTGGCAGATTATGTGCCGTCCACCTTGTTAGAAAATAGACGCTGCCAGGGTGGTGATCACGCAAAGTACAGGTTGAATAGAAAAACGTATCACGTTTGGAAATGAGAATTCAGCCGGCCAACGAGGCCAACTGACAAAGCCACGGTTGTGCAGAAGCAAGTCCTGGAGAAGTTCCCTTCAATGTCATTTTTGAATACCTATTTGATGACTATTTTCATGACGCAGAAAATGGCGTACGCATGGCTCCGGCATCTTTACTAGTATTTTCTTAACGTTTTTTGGGTCTGCGCACGTATGTGGTTGCAACGAGGTGTTCAATTTTTTTGGCGTTGGCGGAGCCACTTCCGAGGAAACGAAACTGTGGAGCAATTCCGTTCATGTTCCATGACTATTTTGAGCGCGACGTTGTTTGTTTGTGGGGTGAGATGAGGTTGGATCTTTTTTTCTTGGGGTAGCTAGAAATGAACGCGGGTCACGCATAGGCGTGCAAAGCTTCGCGCGGCCATTGGGAGAGACTGTCCTGGAGCGAGCGCGTTTTTCACAACCAGCTTTAAGCCTGGTCGCCCAAATTGTATGATCACCAAGAAGATCAGCAAGTCCAAGGATAAGGTAAGAAGACTTGAATCGATGCCTATGCTCAAGCTGGAGAGAGCTCGTCTCAAGACCCCTGGCATGTCTTGGAGACCTTGCAGATATTTGCCAAGACACTCGGTTTTAGTTGGTAAGATTTTTTGTTTGGAGGTGTACTTTTTTTTTGGGGTCGCGTTAGTTTTGGAAAATCCAACACAGGACCTCGCGAAACTCAAAGGTCTGGGGCCCTTTGGGGTGACCAATTTTTGTCGCCCGTGGTTGAACCACAGCGGGTATCCGCTGCGTATGAACAACCAGTACTGCAGCTCGGGGCCCGGCGCACGCTGCGGAGTGAACTTGTTGCTTGTGTCTGCTACACCTCGTGACACCATCTCTCTCCAGTATGGTTACCGGTGCCGCATAGCAGCTGCTGGTGGACGATGATTCATGACGGTCCCTGGCGGCTTATCAGGGCTCACCGCCGCTGACTGGGATCCATGCTGGATAATGACGGTTTCTATTATAGGGTTAGGTGACCACCAATCTCATTGAAGACCAATAGCGCCTCATCAAGGTTTTAATAACGGTGGAACCCTTCACTACGTCCGAACATGGGGCCATCCGCCCTTGAGGCTGACCATGCATTTTGATCTAGAGTGGGTTTATCGACGCCTGACGAACTAGCCGACTAGCCACTCCACTGCAGTGACCCGTGCCTCATAATGGCTGCTGCTGACTGGTGGTAAATGATCGTCACTTCCGTTCCGTCGCTGACGGAAGCCCCTGCCTCTGGCGGTGCCACCCCCATGGGTGCCGCCTGCCCCGGACCCGTTTTTGCCCCCCAGCGGTGAGCCGTAAGTGCCGCCGCGCCACTTGGCTAGGGCAACTTTGTTGTTTGCCCCCGGGTCGCGCCCCAGCCGCCTCCCCCTAACACAGGGGGCCTGGCCCGAACTCATGGCGGTGAAAAAAGCGTGTAAGGAAAAAAACCGTGGATATCTCATTAACAAACCTTCAGAAAAAACAGGTCGAGTTGATGTGCGTTTCAAGTCGTGCTGTGACAATCAAATGCTGGCACCGGTGTGTGCGCATTTATGCATGCATGCTTATTCCCCTATATATATATATATGCGTGTTTTTGTTTATCTATTTATTTATCTGTTCATTTATGTATCTGTTCATTTATCTATTTATTCATTTCTTTATTTATGTTGTGCTCATGAAGAGCAACTGGGCTGCAAAAAGGAGCTGAAGTAGTTGTTGGTCCATGTTCATCTTGGAACCATATTTCAATTTTACTTGTTTACAAGAATCCTCCACATCCATTTCATGTGTGTGCACAGCACCTGGGCTGGAAAGGACAATCATATCAACAAAAAAAGTTTTTTGAGCAAACTGATTTTGCTCAAAACCATAGGTTTGTGGATTTGTCTCACGTTCACCTGCTGGAACCAGAGCCCAACTCTTATTTACAAGTATCCCCATGCATCTGTGCTTATTCGCGGCATTTGTGAAATTTACCACTTCAGGAGTTTCATATTTGCCCTCTCTTGATTACAACCCCGCCAGTGGTCGATGATGAGATTTTGCTGGTAACATCGACAGGATGCCGGCCATGTATGGTGTAACAGCCGGTCTATCAACATGAACTGTTCCACATAGATGTACCTTACCAAGAGCAAGAGATGCCAATATGGACCAGGACATGCAAATACAGTTACCAATGGGAGTATGACCAACAGCGGCAAACCAGAAGTGTAACGAGCAATGGCAATCAGCAGTGGCCTTCCTGCACAAACTGCTTGCTTTGCTATAGGTTTCTTACCGGAATTCTGAGGGAGTAGCGAAGCTGGGTAGCAGAATCACAGTGGTGTGGCTGCTTCACTGGGTCAAGGGCCAAGCTGACCGCCAGTCCCAAGAGCACGTGAAGCGAACCGATCTGCGCCCATGGTTCCATAGATGATAAGCCCGTGCAGCATCAGCCATGGCGGCTGCAGGCTTCGGTGGCCGCATCCATCACAGTGGAATTGGGTGAAGCCTTCGCTGAGTTCAAAGGGGCCTGGGATGTGACTTGGACCCACCTGGTGCGTTGATGTCATCCCTCAGGATCAGTTGTGGCAGCTGTGGGGCCAGATGATTGCGCCCCTGCATTTGCCCAGCCGAACAATCTGCCGGTCTTGCGGATGTTTGATTCAATGTGTTGCTTTTCCCTTGCGAATGAGATTTCATCGAGCCGGAGTCAAAATCACACGAACGCAAAGGACAACCTTGAACTTCATGGTTTGATGGCACCCATGTAAAATTTTGAGCTGCTTCCTATCATGGCTTCAGGCATACCGACCAACAAATGAGGAAAGGCTGCTTGGTAGCGGCACCAGCTGGGATCGGGGGCCAAGGTGCAGGTAGAGCTACAGCAACTCCGTGGTTAGAAAATGTGTTATCATATATTCATTGGATTTGGGCTATGAGGGCGCGGCCGTGCAATACGCAGCTACGCTTTTCACCCGCTGATTGGTCAAATCCATTCAAATCCTGACAGCCGTTGATGAAAAATGTGTGCCATTTTTATTCCTGTGATTGTGGAGGTGGTTATGATCGTTGAAGCAGGTGCCCTATCTCGATCATTGTTTGTCGGTTCCTTTGTTCTTTGCCCCTCTCCCAGCAACGAAACCACACGCCATCACACGCCCCTTGTTTCCTTAGGCTTTTAAGCTTGCAAATCGCCTACATCCTTCTTAACCGCCATCCGATTCTTGGCGTGCCAGTCACTGATCAGTGAGAGATATCTCCCTGATCAGTCTGAGATACCTACTTCATTGTTTAATGTTGATGTTTCAGTTGGTTCCAGGACAGGCTTTTCCTCTCGATGTCCATATGGGTCTGGTGCGGCTGGGCTGGGCTCCACCCAGGACTGGCGAGAAGGACAAACTGGATATCGCCCAAGGGCCAGAGCGGTACCATGAAGTACATCGAAAGTACCACCCCACGTGACCCGTGCTTCAAAGTCTTCCAGTTCGTGTTTTTTTTTAATGCTGTAGATATTTATTTGTAGGTGTTTTTACATAGATGGTGAGTGGTTTTCGTTTTTTTCTGTTCTGGTTTTAGTTCATTGTGAATTGCTTTGCTGAAATCGGATTGTGAAGCGTCAGTTTGCTTCAGTTCACTTTGAGAGAATGGCCAGCACAAATTATTGTTCGGGGTTTTCGGTATGGAATTAAAATTGGTTGCCCATCCGGATGCCATGTGCACATATCGTCGTAGAGTGGTTTCTTAAATGGCGGCGGTGCCCTGGAAGATCTGTGGCAAGAAGGGGATCATCAAGCACATATGTTTTGCTTGCCTTGTGACAAGCTCACTGCCCCATATACACTTGCGTCAGTGATATCATCGATTGAATTTGGGTCGACTTTTCCCAAGTTTGGTGGCTGCGAAGGCCCCGTGACTTTGACGTAAAATCCCCAACTGCTTTAACTCACTTGGCCAAAGTATGAAATTGTAAACCCGCTTTTTCATTTACTAGGTAGAAAGCGTAGGTATGAAATGGTTGCAACCAACTTGAACTTGTGAAACTCGTTTTTATTAAACCCAATAAGTACGTATCCAATTTTCTCTCGTTTTCTGCCAGGTACAGGGCCTTGCTCTATGACAGAAACTATTATGCTGCTTGGCACAGCAGCGCGTCAAGAGGAACTCTTTGTTTTGGTTGCCAAATATGCCATTGTAATGACTCTGAAAAGTCAGTATGAACGCTTTGATTAAATTCAACCATATTCAACCTTAGGCATCAATAACTAACCGTTATATTCACTAGGATGAAGCATTCTATCATTGCTATTTAAGTACTCACTATCAACCACCATCAGCAATCATCAATTATCCTTATCATTGATCAAAACCACTCCTATGTGGGCACCACTGTCTCTACCCAATGGCCTTCTTGAAGCTGAAAGGGCACCTGAGAAACTCAATGAATTGGCATCACCCAATTTGGGGGTTTCTCATCTAGTTACAAACCATCTATAGCAATAAACCAACCACATTTTGGGTTCCCTATTTTGAGAAACCACCACATATGCACATGTTTCAAAAAAGGATTGTGTTTGAGCGTGGGGTGCCAATTGAGCAGCCAGTACTGGGATCCTTGTGGGTTTATTTGCCACTGGATTCCGCCATTGCCATTGCCCATTCTCGATTGCATTCTTCTGCCAATGTGGAAGATGCGGGCAGGATAATTCTTTGTCGCCCGTGTCTCATCTCCAAACCGAGTTTCCAACAGCAAACAGGATGCTTCCATGTCCCCGTCGGGGATCTCAAAGATTTAAGTGTTCGATCCCGATGATATACCATCCCACTGCCCACAGCTCCAAAAATGCAGAGATTCCGAAACAGGCCCTTGGGTGGTGAACAAGGCAAAAGTGGCTGGTGGTTTTAAACATGTTGATGTTCCGCTGTATTAACAAATGGTCGGTTGGTTGGTTGACCGAGACTTTTCAGAGGGGTTGAAACAACCAACCAGATAAGGACAAAATGGGACAGAGTCCCGTCTTACAACAGGCGCCACGTCCTACCTGCCATTTCTTGGGGATGCTTGAAACCACCGGTTGCAACCAACGTTTGATTCGACTTCATGACTGGCACAGCAGGTTGAGCTAGCGTTTTCCTGGCTAGCTTGATGGTTGAAATATGTTAACATGTTGCCAATAACTTTGGGTAACAGTGACTCCCTTAGTTAGATATCTATTGTTTAAACTTACCCTTCGTCAATTGATCAGTGTATCAGTGATAGAGCCTGGTAATTTACAGCTGCAACTTGTCCATCTAGAGCTGCTGGTCCACCAATAGGTAGAGAACTTCCCTTGCTTAGAATCTCCCGACTCGTTCGAGGACATTTTCTTTCTGGACCTTGAAGGCAACTGTGCCTTGGCTCAGGGGGGCAGTTATCCATGTTTTTTCTCTCCCGCTGATGGTGAACAGAGTTTTTTAAATGATGAATCATGCTTGGCATGGCGATTATGTGCATGCAATTAGACTTGACTTATCCATGTTGGTGTTGCAAAATGTTGAGCGATCATAGTTTAATCATGTGCTCCTCAGACGTCTCTCCTTGAAAGCCGCATGGAAGAATGCGCCTTGGAAACGGCAGGAGGAAGCACCATTGCCCTTGTTTTTATGCACCTGTTTGTATGCATGACTGCATGACCTCAGATTTGATCTCCGGCAGTCCATCCCAGCATATCTGGATAATTTTTGAGACATGGCATGCCTGCCATGGTGATGTTTGAGTGATGTCAATCCTGGATGTTACGTGTTGGTTTGCCAAACAAAAAACACATTTACTTCCTCTAAGGTGGGCTTGCCAAGCTGCGATTGTCCCGGCACTTTGTATGTGATTGCTTTCTGGCCAAGGTTGGTTTGTCAAAGGCGAATTCTTTCTTTATACATACATATATACATACATATATTGCTATGGTTCTGTGTCAATTTCATCTCTCTCTCTCTCTCTCTTCATTTCCCGGATTGGTTCGTGGACAATCAGTTCACCCCGATTGATTACGGCAATACTTTTTTCTTGGAAACAATGGCAATCAGATTTTTGCTGATGTGCTATTAACGACTATTTCCTACAAAAAAGGATCATAAGTTAACATATCTATGACTTGGTTCGACTCATGACTGATATATGAACCGATTATTTTCCAGCCATCATTAACAATCATGAACCGATTATTAACCATCATGACTGATCAGCATCCAAGATGGCCCATGACGTCGGCGCTGCCACCGAGGCATTTATTCGGTCTACAAGGAGTTGGACTTTGCGACCAACTTTGCCGCGGAGGGATCTGGCGAATGGAAAGATTCCGGTGGCTGAACTGAAGGCCGCGATGGGCCAACCTTCAAGGGCCCCTCAGTTAGCTATAGGGCAAGTTCCGCTAGGGTGCTTATGGTATTAGAAAAAGCTATAGTCCAATGGCTTAACGACCCTAGAATTGGGAGGTCGCTTTGTATCTGATCCATTCATACTGTTCAGCACCCAGTTTGAACCTTCAGGTGGTACTAGTGGCCATCATGATTCATTTCTAACCTGTTAGCAAGGTAAGCATCGTTAAGCATCATTCACCCGCTGGGGAATCTCCATGAGGACCCCATGAGTGAGATCCATTGGCATCACAATTTTGGGCATTTTGGGAAAAAAAGCAGGGCTTCCCCCAAATGCAATTGAACTGCCGGCTTCGTGGCATGTTTGTCTAAAGTGGTATCTATCATTCTAAGTTTTGGCAAGGGGCATGGAATATTGAGGTCCAACTTCATCCGCTTTCCCTGGGCTGATTGCGGCATGTTTGCTCATGGTTGCGGAGTGTTTGGCCATGCTTTGCGGACCATCTCACCACAATTGACCTAAAGTGGGAAATCACGATTGCGGCGTGTTTGCCTGAATTGTGGGATTTTTGATTGATATAGATTTCACCTTTCATGGGAAATTGCGGCCAACATTCTGGCAGCATTCCAAATCCGCAAGAATTTTGGTAGCAAGAGTTTCTACGTATGTATGATGGAATTAGTACATGTGATTCTAAAACACATTTAGGTGCAGCGCGACTTGTTGTGGCTGGTGGAGGTGGTGTATCCCAACGTTGTTTGCTCCAAACACGCGAGATTAGATTCCTTTGGAGGGTAATGTAGCTGCTTGTTTGAGGCCCGATTTACCTTTTCTATCTCTGTGATTCTCTATGTCGCGACCTGTTGCCTTTCAAGCATTTTCCCAGATGAAATGCTTGGAGATGAAAATGACACGTGGATGTTGTTGTAACCCGAGGTTTGGGAGATGCTTTCAGGCCGGCCTGGGGAAAGGTGGTCTGGGAGGAAATAACGGGAGAAGTGTTGCTGCCTGATATGTTTGCTCCTTGGCTTGTGCATGGAACTTATTTGCTTTCATAGCCATTCATCATTTGTGGTGATCATGCATGCCTGGCATAATCAATGCAAAAAAATGGCAAGTCACAGACAATTCTTCCAAATTCATCCTCAACGAATCACTGGCATTCCCAGTGCTGAATATGTTCTTGCAGAGAGATGGACGCCTTGAGTGTCGCCTTGTGTCAATCGCTGCTCCCCGCAGGGCTGCAACAGAGAATCCGGATGTCGTGTGCCTTGGCAAGGAAGACGCTTTCTGATTCACTGCGCTGGGGATGGACCATGGCAGATTTTGGAAGCCTTTGAAACCACTTTGTCTACGACACGTGTCTCTACTCACAAGCATTTCCGTGGCCGGTTGTGGCTGAGACATGCACACTCACACTATATATTATGTATGTGTGTGTTTAGCTATGCATGGTGCATGTATTTGAATACCTTTTTGTTTGTCTATATGGATATTTATCTATTAATTAATTTATCTATTTATCTATTTATCTTTTTTCTCACAAAAACATTGTACATTCATTTTTTAGAAGGCATATACATGTGCACACTGTTCAGTCAAACTGATGTTCATCGGATACCCGGATGCTCAGTGGGGTCATACTTCATGGATCACACCCCCAAGCTTCATGTGAAATGGGTAGGTTGTTGTCCCCATGGCAAGCTTGGTGAACATATCCAGGACTAGTTGACTAGTACCACTTCTTGCCGTAGATACGACTACTGTAGGTTGTTGGGTGTCTCATTCATTAACTTTCCTAGCCGAAGGAGCATTATATTGCAGGGATTTTCAGAAGGGTACAAGAGATTCTTATTTTCCGTTTGGCCTAGGAAATTCGGTGAAAGGCTGCTCCAAATTCAATGCTTTGTGAAGGACAAAGCCAAAAACAAAACCCCGACACCGAGGGGATTGCTGTGGTCATGTTTCACAGCTGGAAACTGACAGAAAGAGCCGTGCTCGCCGTGCTCCAGAAACTACATCGACTGGAAGCCCTACGGTCCCAGCAATGGAGCTCTCGCCAGTTTCCTTTCCATTGGCGTTCGCAGGTCGGGCAGCCCAGCGTCGCTTGCGCTGATTTGAGGTGGCAGTTGACTCGCCGTGGCTGATCACGCATGATCACGTCAGACTGTGCCTACAAAGCTGCTGTATAGCTCTGACGGGGCAACTCGAACCAGGATCTTCTTTGCCTATGTTTGATTGCGTGCCTTGTTCGGTTGACTCTTCAGAACTGCGGTAGATGTGGTCATGAAAGAACTTAATGCCCTTCCGGTCCACGGGAAAAAAAACAACGATTTTACACGAAGTGTTCGCCAGATGTTTTTGCGTTTGTCATGGGGTTGAAGACTGAAGCAAAAACTATCCGAGATACTTTGTGGATCGTATAGTTGCCTATAAAATGAGCGAAATGCCGGTCAATATGCCATGCATGAAGTGGACAATTACCAAACATATTCATATGCCTCCAAAGCCCCAAGCAAAATGGTACCATCAGCAAAAGGGATATGATAGAATGGTAGATCCATTTGGTTTGTGGTGGCTAACGCTTGATGTTTATTCCTGACGGGATGATTAACAAGTAACAATAGTGGTCAATGATTGGTGTCTAGTACTGGTGGATCCATATCCAGAAGCCTCAGTTGACCTGAACTAGCTGGTGATTTACCATAAGATAGGAGTGCTTAGCAATCGGGATCATATTGGATAAACTTGCATCATAGTGAACAATATTTTATATTGCAATTTCACACACACACACGGATATATGTGTATATATTTATTTTTTGTGTATATATGTATTACTTGTTTGATCTTGTTTGTTCTTCATATTAATTTATTCATTTGTTTGTGTAGCAATATACAATTAGCTGCCAAATATTGTTTGAGAATGGGTACTGCTCACAACTCAGGATCCAACCATCGAGCCATTGTGAAGCTATTGAGTTTCGCCATTGATTACCATGGTTTTTACATGTTTTTACCACTCAACTCATGAAGTTTCACCATTGATTCCTAGGACTTCTACCCCTGACCTCATGCATCGAGCCATGGCGGTTGCCCCCGGCGTCACCAACCCGGTTGCCACGACGTGCCTCGTTCGCAGGGCCGGCATCCTTGTTGGAGTCTTCGTCACTCAGCTGCCTCCAGAGCCTTGGCGCACGAAGGGAGCTGCTGATTGGACGCTTGGGGGAGCTCGCCTGACAGTTCAAAGAGCGGATTTTTATAGCTTAAGCTGAGCTGAAACAGAATCATGCGTACGAATGTATAACAGAATTCATGTTGTTTCGGTAGTGAATCCTGGTTTACGTGGACAAGGGGTAGCTCTTACAGTTCGAATCATGCTTAATCTGTGAATCCTAGGAATCTCTTTGCATGTATCAGGCTCTCTTTTGACATGAAAGTTATGAGGATTAATCTGTAAATGTGAATCTAATAGAGAGCCTGATCGCTTGTATGTACAACTGTTTGCTTATTTGTAAGTCTGTATGCCTGTGTGCTGGTATCAATGCCGCACATACATGATTGTAATCATGTGCAAATTGTGCACGATGTATATGATTGTGTGTGCTTGTTACGGACCAAACGCTAGTAGACATTAAACGTCGTCAAAGATAAGCCGTTAGCAGCACGTACTATGCATAAGAACATACACGTGTCTGATGGTTTTCTGTAAATTGCGTTTGCGCAGACACATGGTTCATATATGTTCATATATTGTGGCAGAATGCATGCCGCATGCTGTTATATGAATCAATCGTATAATTCAACGACGATTCAATGGTTCATTATGCACCATGATTCATATGATAGAATATTATCAATTACATGAATCAATAATCAATAACTGTATATAATTCATAGGTGCATATATGCCAGAATGTATGCTGTCGTTTGAATTTGTAGAAGTACCATGCTTCAATTGTTTGCGTATATCGTCTACACGGGCGCTTGCAGATTTGAGATGGTAGCACAGCATTCCTTTACTTTACTGCTCCAGCTTTGCATGTTCATTTTGACCGCCGCTCTTCTTGCGTACCACAAGCGTAGCAGACTGTGCAATTGTATAACTATATTTGCGTAATATTGATACTGTGCACCATTGCATTGTGTACAAAGCTTAGATGCTTGCAGATGAGATCAAGCCTCTCTTGCTCCCAAGATCTCGGATGCCCACCGCCTTCAATTGATGTCACTGACCTCTGGCATGCATATAACATATATACAGTGTTTAGCCGTGAAATATGTGTTTGCATGTGTTTGCACGTGTTTGCATGCCATTTTGCCATAGGGCGTTCCAATCCACCAATGGTAGCCACCCCTGGATCCAGGGAGGTCGGACACTGAGGAGTTCGAACCTCGAAACTCCAGCAGCTATTTGGAGGATGCTGAAGCTGTTTGATCAAAGCATGGTGGCACCTTTGGTGGCAGGGCAAACCCAGGATTAACATTAATTATTCTTGATCAATTTATCATGGGTTAACCCTAGGTTTATTGATCGGGGGGGTACCATTCTAACGGGAAACCAAGGCGAACTTGGGGGATACCCCCTATTAATCAACCAGGGGTTTACTAATCCTGGGTAACCATTAACCCTCATTTGTGATAGATACAGCTCAACTTGCTTTAAGAAGTTTCGACGATACCACTCCCCAGGCATGGCCATGATTTTCAGTCTGGGCGTTTTCAACAAGAAAAGACTGGCATGAAAAACGCCATTCTTGGACATAGGCTACCCGTGGCAGAAATGATCAGAAATGCTTGGAAACTGCATCCATGATGGTGTCACCACAATGCCAGTGGGTTGGCACAGTGCGGTCTACTTTCGTGGTTGCAGTTTGAGCCATTTTAAGTGGTAACTCTGATGTATCATCCGCTGACAAAGCTGCGGGTTGGTTTCAGCTGCTTGTTCCCCTCGGACACCGCGACCTACGAAAATGATCACCCAGATGGTTCCTGTCCTGCAGGACCCCTGGCACCCATAGCCATCAACGATTTGTTGGTTGTGAAAGAGTTGAGTCTGTCGGTCGTTTGGTGCCACTTGGCAGGTGGCTTTGGATCAAAACCCTGTACCCCTGGTTCCCATCATTAACCATTGGTTTCCATATCAAATGGTTGGTGTTTTATACAAAAACTGATGGTTAATATTGACCCATAGCCAGGTAGGTACCAACCACTTAAACCACTTCCGAAGTCATCACTTTGATGGCTCAAGTGGTAAGCCACTTGACCTTGCGACGACCCCTCCTGTGGCCCTCAACAAGGGGACCCCACCTCTGGTCCCCGTGGTTGCCACTGCTAGCCTGGCAGGAGAACATCCGCGATTTGAGCGAAAGCTTTCGGAAGTTCCGGTGCCTTGGGCGCCGATTTGAGCCAAGGTAAATTCTGTTGCTAGCTGGTGGTTTCACGATGTGTCACGCATTTTTTGACATTTGGGATAGTTGGTTGATGGGCTCATTTTTCCGGTATACCGACTAGGAGAAGATGCCTTTACTTGTGCCGAATGTTTGGTAACTGCGTTTGGAATGAAGATGCGTGCACGTTTGTAATTGATTATATTTCGGTATATCGGTGGTAGATGTATGTATACAGATGTATTCATATACTTTCATGATGTATATGTATAGATTATGTAGTGAGCGTGTGATTCTTCGGCGTTCAGATTGGGTGCCATTTTTTGTGCACGTGCGGCCAAGTGAAAAGAAGGTGACGCTGGAAATCTCCACAGAAGTTGTGACAGTCGACATGGCCGGTCAATGATTCTACCTTCGGTACCTGCTGTCATGATCCATGTTTCAGGCAGTTGGCTGGTGAATGATACAATTCTTCATGGTAGATCCGGAGAATTCATTGTGTACACTGCTTATTGCACGCTGCTTATCAAATACAACCCCTCCAAACAGCAGACACTATCATTATTTACCAATCATTAACTACCATTGTTGGAGGATTACCCCTGGTGAGCCCCAAGTGCTGTAACCATTGCGGGAACCCCATGGGAGGTCCAAGGGTGTCCAAGGTATGGCAGTTTGGAGGAGGAGATTTTCCCGCCTCCCACGCAGCCCATTGCCGACAGCCTCCTTGCTGCCAATGACATTTGGGACGAGCAGCTCGGCCCCATGAAACTCAGATCACTCGAATTATCCCCATCATAGGATTGCTGGTTGGTGGTTTTAAACATTTTTTATTTTCCCTAGTAGTTATTAACAATTGGTTGGTTGACACATATTTCTCAATAGTGGTTGAGACCACCAACCAGATTGTTAATGTTGGTTGGTGAACTATTGCAGTGGCTTTCCCTCGTGTCCCTTGTAGTTTGGAGAGAAAGATGTTTCACCTACTGCATCATTCATTGTTGTTCATGTTCAAATGCTTGATTGCCATTGATTCCTTTTCTCCCGGCTTGATGGGGCAACTTCTAGGATGCCATGATCAATGTTTTCTGTTTGCCCTCAACCAACCCAGCGGTATCCACATGCAGTACTGCTGGGGATACAGGACATGTTTCAATCAGCTCATGATCATGGCCGTGACACAATGCTCCTGCACTTGAAGCCATGGCACTGCTGAGTAAGATGATTTCCACAGCTGCTCATGAACTGTCCAGGTTGAAGCAGCTTCTGACCAATGCAAAGAAGGAGCCGGCGCCGACAAGTGGTTCAACTGCGTCATGCTGTTGAGGTACAAAAGTGATGCCCCCTAGTGAGCTTAGGTTATAGCTCGGGTGACTGCCATCTGGCCGATGCAAACTAATTATAGTTAATTGATGTTAATTGGCTTGACTTTGTAGGAGCAAGGTGTTCTGTGTCGCACCGAGCATGTGGGTTGAATTCTTGACCAATCGGATTTACATTTTGCAGCTGCAGGAAGATGCCCGCGAGATCCAAAGCGTGAGTGAGAGACTGGTGCCTGATCTGATGGACTTCGCTGCCCCAAGTGTGAACAGCGCATCAATTGACAAGTTTTACTACCATCATATCAGAATCATTAATAACTACAATAACTAGCCATCAAGAGTACCACCACATGTTTCTTTCACAGGAGTCATTGTGACAGTGACGGACCGCCATACTGAAATCAGGGGTCATTTGAGATCATGTGATGATTTTTGGGTGATTTTTTGGAATTGGCCCATGCTGACGATAGGAATGGATCACAATGTCAGCATGCATAGTTGTGGGTATTTGCCTATATGTGCAAATTTTGCCAACATGTATGCACGTAGTAAATGTGCGTGATTTGTTCATCAATACTGGCTGGTCGCATGGTCGGGACCAGGAGGGATAAGAAACATTGTATATCGTACTGGGAAATCAGCAAGCAAAACAGCTGCATAGCAAACATATTGAGTCCACACAAGTTGTATGTCACTGGCTGGTAGCAACCAGTTTTTTTCACCATCTTTAGAATCAGAACGACAAATAGCCTATGAAAATCACTCATGAGCTGGTTTTTGCAGATGGGTAGACAGTTGCTAGTACTGAAACGGTGTTAAGCTTCATGTATATAGCCATGACTGTGAATCTATTGTAATACATTGTCAATAATCATTGCGTATAGTCAAATGGTCACATGTTAATGATTGTCAATAAACCTGCAAATTGTTTATCATTGTTCCAGATTTTTCATTGCCGATTGTTAATGGCTTTGACCGCAAGCTTCCGTTCTAGCTTGGTCGCCCAGTTTTCACAACCCTGGCTGGTGGTCGTTTCAGACATGTGCATCCCGGGGATGACAGGCTGATTCAGAAATCTTCTGGATTCAGCCAGGCAGCCACCAACCGGTTTGAATGCAGGTCACTGCATGTGAACTTTAGGTTCTTTAGATGTTGGTTGCCCCATTTTAGCACTCTTGCCGTCACATTTGCAGTTTACAGATTTGCAGAGCCAACATGATATCAGTTTTGACGCCCCTCCAATGCTTGCACCGTCTCAATGAGAGATCTAACTAATATACATTTGACTGATGATTTCCAATTTGAGCGTTTCCTCCAAAAAAGGGGGCCTTCCAAATCATCCATCAAGAATCATTTTTAGTAATAAATCAACCATTTTTGGGCACCCGCGTTTTGAGAAACTACCATTTACAACGGTAGCACCAGACGTTGATCTGACGCAGACTGGCCCGACACTCGTGTTGGGCTTACGTTGCTTCACCAGGCCGTTGCAGGAGAGGATTTGAATCAAGCTCCTTGGCGGCTGGGAGAAGCCGAGATCGCTGACATCGCTGAGCGAACTCGCGTTGAATGAACTGCCCGTGACGTTGTTGGGTTGAACAAATGGTGGTTTCTCAAAATGGGGGACCCCCCAAATCATCCATTATTAACCATTTTTAGTAATAAACCAACCATTTTTGGGGTACCCCTATTTTGAGAAACAACCAAATGAGGTACTGTGATGATTCAACTGCATGGGTACTTCTCAAAATCGGGGACCTCAAGGATGGCTGTTTCAATATTCGTAAAAATGGTTAGTCATGGATGATTTTGGGGGTGGCCCTATTTTGAGCAACACCCACATGCAGAAATGTATACATTAGCATGTGCACAGAGTCTATTCATATGTATCCATGTATGTGCGCACATGCACGCCCACACGCATGGAATTGCATTGAAATACATATGCAGATATTCTGCTTCTTTACATTGTATATGTGTTACTTATTTAAAGCATTATTTGGTGGATGTGTGTGTATGTGCGCTTGGACTTGCATTTGTTCCTGGTATTAAATTGATATACTGTACATGTGTTAACTTAATATTTATGTATTCATTCAAGATTCCCTTAGTGCATGCACATGCGAATGTATGATGCGTTTGTGTGAATGCCATCGTTGTTGGAAGTTTCTATCCTCATTCAAATACAGTTTATATACACAGACTATGTTTTGAGAGATGCATATCTGGGAATGCTGATGGAGAAAGTGGAGGAGAGATTTCTATACTTATAAACATACGTATCTAACCCTGTGTGAAAATGCAAAAGCATACGTGCGTGTGTATATGTGTGCGGGTATGTGTGCGCGTGCCGTTAGTGTTTGATCTAAGGGCACCATTCTTTCAATTCTGGACATTCCAAGCTGGCAAAAATCTTGGTGGCAGGACAGAGCTCGGGGATTGGTAGCTACATGGTTGTTTATCCAAGTAGAGTTGCAAGAAGTTGTATCTAAACATAGATGGCTACTTTTAGGGTCAATATTTTCTATACAAAGTGAGGGAGAAAAGACATCGGCTTCCCCTGGCACGGCTGGGAAGGGTGCCTGCCGTTAAACGGTTGGGGGTAGCGTCAGGGGAAGTCAGAGTGAGATCTGCGCATGGTATCCGGTACAACTATATAACTGTAGTTGTTGGTTTTTATATGTTTTCGTTGTGCATTACTAGGCATTACTCGACTCGTTGGACATGGGCATTGGTTAAGAATCATTCAGCAGTCTTAGCAGCAAACACCAGCAACTGAACTATCAGGGCCACCGATGCTGTACCACAGATGGGTGCAGCAGATCCATCATTACAATCCAGCAAATTAAGCCATAAAATGAAAAAACATTGTTGACTGTTTTTCCTTAAGCATCGCATGTATATTTTTGGAGTGACCTGGTCTACCAGAGGCTAATCATTGAACCAGTGCCTATCATGAACTTCTATAGCCACCACCGCCAACGCTTGGAGAGTCGTCCCTCCACTCCAAAATTTGGAGCAAAACCTTTATTGCAGAATTTGTCCCTCCGAAGTTAAATGTATTTAAGAACTTTGGTGTGACCTACTGTATGGGTTGACACTTATGCTTAGTGCACTTTCTGCAATTTAAAGTTATTTTCCTCTTCTGTTATGAACATGTATCTGTAGCCTGCATCCCAAGCCTTTTTGGTCATGAACCTGTAGCAGACATGAGCAAAACGTATCACTGGCTCACTTTTCGATGCCGCGCCACAGGTGATCCTGGATGCTGCCTGGGAAGCTGTACCCACGCTGGAAGGCGCGGAGCTTCGATAGCAGAGATCCCACACTGCTAGTGACGCTAGTGGTAGACCTTGATTTGATGAGAGGTAGAGATGGCCGCGCCCCAAGATGGCAAGCTGGTGGACATGGCGAGCCCTAAAACTGCCTGAGAAAGCCCAAACTGATTCAACTGATGCCTGATGCCCAACCCTCAAGGGTTGTCATGTTCGGCGAAGGGGTCCGGCCATCTTTCTACATGCGCCACACTTGGATAGAGTCTGGAGGAACTTCCGATATGGTAGCAATAGGAAGCTCGGTCAAAAGCATTGCATGTTGATGGTCAATCTTCTCTTCATGAGAAGTACAATACTATGCATTTGCAATTTGTTGAGCCTGATTCACTGACTCAGAACAGTTACATGATCCTGGGCAGCATCGAACGAAACCTGGGCAAAGGTTGTTTTTGGTTTTAAAATTGTTTGGTCTTACAGCTGGTCATTATATATAGTTTTGGTCAACCTCACAGCTGATTCTGACTTACAAGCTATATATAGCTCGTTGCTTTATAGGTCAAGGAGCAGGTCGGTTGGTTGGCTTTCTTGGGTTCATCGCTGGGAGTTTCACAACTACAGGAATCCTTTCATCAAAAATGTCTGGTTCATGACATTATCAACGATGATATCAATGAAGCCACTACTAATATTATATGAATATAATATACCTGTATTACATACCTAAGATCTATTGATGTAATCATTATAGTTGATTATATTAATGATTATACCTTTGATTCACCTCTGTTAATTGACCACTATCCATCAATCATGACGAATGATAGGCATTATTAGCCACTACCAACCATTTTTTAGAAAGCCATTATGAGTCGCCAATGAATTCATAATGTTTAATTAACACATGCCTATCCACTATATGTCGACCATATTCGACCATTCATGATAAAACCAACCAGTCTTGCTGTTTCCATTATCAGGACATGGTATCAATGACATCATTCACCAACCTGAAGTTGTTCAACAACTATCCATCATTGATCAGCCATTTGAATCCATTTATGATTTAACCATTGGTTCATGATGATATGGCAGTGGGTGAAAACCCCGTACCCCTGGTTCCCCTATCATGAACCATTGTTTCCCTCATTATTGGTGGTGGTTATTCCCCATAAGTTGGTTCATTAATATTTTGTTGCTTATTATTCCCCATTATTGGTTGGTTAATATTGACCCATAGCCATATCTTAGTGGTTCATTCACCAAGCTCAAGTCATCCTTGGCGCCACCGTTGGATCAGGCGCCAAGATCCAGCTGGCAGCACAGCAACTGGCGCTGCACCAGCGCCTCACCCGCGACGCCGTGCGCTTCGCAGTGGCCGGGCAAGGCGGGGGTGCACCACCGGGGGCTACGTTTCGCAGGCGGTGCCAGCTGGAGGATCTGTTGGGAGCGCAGCCAGGGGTATCCACTGCGGGCTGTCAAGGGCCTTTTAACAGGGAACGAGGCCAGGAGCTACCAGGAGGCTTCGTTCATGAACTGCTAGTTTTAAGGGTCAATGAATGCTGGGTGGTGAAGGTTATGATAATTGTTGCTTTGCTCGTCCTGTTGTGGCAGTTACAACTGCGCTTTTCCCGCCAAATCAAGCATGCGGAACGAATCCACAGTGGTGATGATCATGATGGATTGGCAGCAGCTATTGGGCTCATGAATATCGTGGTGACAATTATGATGAGTGCACTGGTTAGTTGACATGAAAGTAGTTTGTGGTTCTCGATGGCTTTTCGGCTGTCAGCAGTGTTTGCTATAGTGTTCTCCAACTGTTCATCCTTTTTGATCTTTTTGGTTAAGCATTGAAAGCCCATCGTGTTGGCCACCATCTAAAATTCATCATGCATATATATTCCTGCATATAATTTGATGCAGCGTCGT
>VSDK01029966.1:133881-191877 GCA_009767595.1 Symbiodinium kawagutii
GTCGTGTACCATGGCTTTTGGTCCAGCGCCTCACATCCCCTTACACTCCCAAAGTTGTGTGCCATTCCGGAGTGCTGGAAGGACTTAAACACATCATTTGTCGATTACATATTGACCAGGACCTTCTTAAACACATCATTATGAATTATTCATAACATATGAACCATGATCTATTAACCATGATCTATTGACCATCACCCCTTGGATCAGGGAGTAGAAATCATTGCCTCCCACGACCACGCTGCAAGGTGCCGCCTATCAGGTCGACATTGGCAAATTTGAGGACAACCTCCAGGTGCGCAAGGGATCTCACATGCCGTGGAAGGTCATGGAAGCAGCTGCAAAGACTTGGAGGATCGTGTACCACTCGTGTGGCATTTGTGTGCCTACGCTGGGATTGTTTTTTTGAATCTGTTTTTCGCAGTGTCCCAATGCTGGCACAGGTGTGAAAATGTTTTTTTTCATTGGCTTATATCTCCTTCATAACGACGCAGCAGTGTAAGTGTGTGGCCGTGTTATGGAACAGGAGGTTGGGGGTGAGTCCAGGTATCAATTTTGAAGGTCTAATAGCAAGAAATGCGTGATGACATGTCGCTATCTATGTCAAAAGTCTGTTTGAGAATTTGACACCTCATATCACGCTTGTAGCCATCCACAAAAACCTGAACAGAGAGAGATATTGAATGAGATTGAAACTCAGGATTCAAGCTCCAGCAAGGGCAAAGCATCCCAATATGCACAAGATACTGCTGTGTATGATAACAATGTAGGAACGCTCCAAGCAAAATTCGAAGGTAAGTACTCAGAAACTACTCCGTGCACCTCTCTGGCAGAGAATGCAATGTCAGATTCTTGTTTCAATGTGCAGCTGCCCCAATTGTTTGAAAGCCCTTGAACTCTACAAGCACTGCTACTTCGCAACGTCACTGTGGCTGAAAGGGCTGAAAGGAACGCATCCCAGTGAAAGCTACTTTGGTGGACGTGGAAGCAACAACTGTTCGTTCTTTCCGCAAGGCATGAATTGCCGAAGGCCTTTTCCCTTTCTCACGGAAAGAAGAACCAAACACACAAATCATGTTTTCTACTCTTCGGTAGCGACTTTTTGATCCAAGAGGCAGCTTGAAGGAGGCCTATGCAAGGCAATCTGCAAGATGCTTTGCTGAGAATCGCATTTGTGCGTTCCTGTTTCTTGCAACCCCTACACCAGATTCGCTGGCACAAATCCCATCGACAATAGGGCGCACAACCCAACCAAACTCCTGCAGAGTCATCACGCAAGGTGACGAGATCTGTATATTCATATAAGAATTGGTTTGTGCCAGTGCTTGCTCATTTGGCTGGTGGTTTTAAACATCCGTGTTTCCCTTGTAATTATAAACAGACGGTTTGTTGACCAATACGTTTCAAAGGGGTTGAAACCACCAACCAGTTATTGTCAAGACAATTTGCTTTCCGGAATCCAAGAATGGTGCGGATGAGTAACCGCTAGATTACAACAACTTCATTTCTGGTGGCTTAAGAGAGACGGCACTTGGGTTGCTGTGCCCCGCAAGCTGAATAGTTCGCTCAAGGCCTTGCTGAATGGACGCAGTACTCGCAGATTGGCCTCCAGGCGCCTCGGTTCGATGCTGATCGCTTGATGGTTTTAGGATAGGCACGGCATGTTTTCATCCCGACTTAGACACCTATCCAAGCCCGAAAAAACAGAGAAGAGACACCTATCCAGTTAATTTTCTGGAATTGAAAGTATATCACCAGAACATTCTTTGCAGTTTTTCCAGGTGTGTGGGTAATTGTGGGTATATAGTTTCAATCCCTGAATAAGCCCTGCATAATGATAACCAAACGCCATTTTAGGCTTGGCGTGTGCCGGAGTTGGTCGCTTTTCAGCTTCCCTTTTGAGTACCTTTCAGCCCTGGCTTACCCTGAGCCAGCACCAACGGCTCACAGTTGTTCATTGCTGGCCATGGCCCAGGAAATCACTCTCAATGACTGCACTGGATATGACTGACAACACACCGGTATATGGAATAAGTTGTTTTATTGCAGTTCTCATTTGAGGGATTTTCAATGCAAAAACCACACGGAATGAGGCCGGATTTAAAACCCCGCTTTTGCATTCTTTTTATCAGTCAAGTTTGTCGGGATTTGTTGGGTCATCAGAAGGGAAGACTTTGCTGAAGCGTTGCCAAAGCTCTTCATTAATTGAATGAACTTGAATTCATTCTCAACCAGGGGGCATACCAGGAAGATGCATACTTCTGAATCCACATGGATAAGGGTTTTAAAGTTTTAAGCCTCCTCACACAGAGCAGGAGTTTCGCCGTCAGGGAAGTGTAACCGTTCACATTTGTGGTTTGCTGAATGTGCCAGTATGTGCCAGTGTTGAGATGTTGAGAAACAAGTCTTGAGAAACAAGTCTCAACATCAGTTTGTTCAGGGTTGAATATATTGTAGTTTGCTTCCATCAAATTGTTGCTTGAGTTGATGCTTTTTAGTTTTGTCTTTTCTTCAAAACGGTTTGTTTCTGATGATCGTGTGAGTTGCTTTCTTTCTTTTCAACCTTGTGTTTTCATAATCCTCCTGGTCAGATTGGAATGCCAGATTGGGTCCCACGCCAAGAATTGTCAGGAATGACGTGGCCATGGTGACTTCAATCGAAGGCTTGAGAGTGCGACCTGGCCTGTTTCAGCCCTTGAAGCTACCAGGGATTACCTCATGGTATGTTTGCAACCAGGTTTTCCACCGCCTGTGTTCACTCAAGTATCAAATTTTGATGATTACGGGGCAAATGCTTGAACATCCCAGTGCCGTGAGTGAAATTGATGAGGGCATGATATTTTATTTTTATGAAGTGCCAAGATGTGGTGTGAGTCGGGGCTATTCCGCGTCGCTGGATTATTGTTAATTTATTATGTCCAGCATGAGTTTCACTGCTTCAGTGCTACTTGCATGTCAAGGTTTACAAGTGAATTGGTTGTGGATGTTTTTTTTCCCTGCCATTGTTGAGCTTTCGTTGCTTGCTCCATGACCGGTACCATGCAGCATCACGTGTGATTTCAGAGCATACTAAACCAGCATGTATTTTCAAAGCTGAATGTGTTTTGCACGCAGAGGTTTAATGATTCAGCATATAGTTTACAATCTATAAGTTTCCCCGCTAGCACGTGCACACATGAATGTGTACCTACGTGTACAGTAGGATGCATTGATTTCAATGTGCTACCATGTGCATATGTTGGCCTACTTTGTTTCGCATTGATATATTAATCTATTTTTTAAATATATATATATATATATTTATATTTAATATCTATAAAAATATAGATATATATATAACGTATGTTTTTTCATGTGCTGCAGTATATGTGCGCGTGGGTGTATGTTGGCATACATTTGTAAGTCTTTCTTTCTCTAGGAAGATATTGAAAGCAAAAAACACCGCACATACACACATATATATATATATATTTATTTAATTAAACTTAGAAACGTCCATATGCACCTGTGGTTGTGCATATGCTCATGTTGGCACGGCTGCAGAATTATTCAGAAACTTGCAAGAACTGTACTGTGTGTGTGTGTGCTGCGAATGCGTTTGCAATGAACACACATGTTTGATTTTTAAAAAATGTGTTTTCATAGTGTCTCCAAAAATGTGCATGGCATACTGCATAGTATACTGCATGTTCAAGCATCATGCTGTTCAAGTACCCTGTTTTTGAGTACCATGCTGTTCAAGTACCATGGTTCAAGTACCATGGTATATTGCATGTTTGTTCAGCATGGGTTCATTCATGTGGCTGCGAGTCAAAACCCCGTACCCCTGGTTCCCCATCATTAACCATGGTTTTCCCTATAGTTTTGTTGGTTATTATCCACTATTATTGCTTGTTAATATTGACCCATAGCCATGTGCTGTTTATTCGGACACCCCGACATTTCCAGCCTCAGGCTGAGCGCTTTGGAATCTGCCTGGCTCCTGGAGAGGCCGAAGCTCTTCGCTTTGTTCGACATGACGCGCCGCGGCGATGTCGCGAGGGTTCAAACAGCGCGACGTGCGATCGGCCATGTCTTTATGTTTACAAGATATGGCTATGGGTCAATATTAACCAACCAATAATGCTGGTTAATAGCAAACAAACTATAGGGAAACTAATGGTTAATGATAGGGGAACCAGGGGTACGGGGTTTTGACCCACTGCCATATGACGATCATGAGCCATGGTTGGTTTGAGCCATGTCCGGCCGGTTGTTATGGAGCCAGGATCCAAGCAACACAGCGCTGCTTCGCGCATTGGCCCTAGACATTTGAGGTCTGTAACTCCGGATGCCTTGAAAGACTTCATGGACACAGCGGATGTGACTCGGACGATGTGACTCAGTTGCTGCTGTTTTCCGCCGGATTTGTTGGGCCTCAGATGGCTCAACATGGCCCAACATGGCTCAACAATTTCAGCTTTCAGCATGACCCAAGCACTGAACGAGCCGCCGTGGGACTGGAGAGGTCCAGCCTTGGCGGCGAATGAACATCACCACGTTTGATGACGGCCGGGATGTTCATCACCCACGTGGGACCAGCCATCAATTGCACCTATGGATAGATATGGTTCATGACTGTTGCTTGTTATCTCCCAGCATTAGTTGGAGGCTGTGAGCGTCATAATCAATTGCTCGCCATTCTTCACAAACTGTCAGGAAGCATTGCCAGCCCTTAAGCATCATATATTGTTGTATCATACTTTGTTCGGTGACTGCACGGCTATCACTTTGTTTCTGCTGGGGTGTTTGCAACTTCCCTACCCAGTTGGGAAACTAACTTATTCTCCGCAAAAAGCATCTCAGAATTGATGGCTATCAAGAGGTGGTTGATGCCCAGCCCTCTACTTCATGTTATATCCATTCAGCAGGTGTAAAGCCGTCAAGAAAACATCACCAACCACGAAACTGAGATCAACTGAGCAATTTTGTTTATCTATGTTTATTAGATATATCAGTACTCTTTTCTTCTTGTATATGTACAATGTCTATATATATATATATATATATATATACTTATGTAGATATAGATAATGATGGGTGTGTTGGTGTATTTGGCTCTGTGTGCATGTTCGTGAAATGTTAGCCATATGAGCAACTTTGTGCCGAACAGGACACGCACTATGCCGCGAAAGATGTCATGAAGCGACATGGCCAAGACACGTGGGGGAACACGTGGCACCATCATGCGGGCAGCTGCTGACACAGGGTTTTGGACGATGTTTGGTTGCCCCACTCATTTGATTCTATGGCTACGGGTCAATGTTAGCCATTAATGGGGGATAGTAGCCAACACAAGAGGGAAAACCATGGAAAACCATGGTCAATGTTGGTACACCATAGCCGCTATAGCTCTATATTCAGATTGGTTTGGATATTTGCCCTTCATGCCTTGGCAGGCTGAGGGACGCAGAGATCTTGGAACATTTTCCTGGTTGGTGCAAGCCATTTAGGGGCACTGTAATCGCAATACGTTCAAGACTGCAGGCAATACAAACATTCTCATTATCCCCATTTTTCGGAACATTTGTCTACAATTGGTTGGACCAATGGGGTCTTAAATGGCTACTGTCATCCATTGTCGTTTGTTGTTTATGATGGCTAGTTATGTTCAACAAGGCCAATAGTTACTAGCCAAGATGGGTACAGTCATGGGCTGCTTTGCCATCCATTTATTACCGCTTTGGGCACTTCCTGAGAAAAAACCTGAGAAGCGGCTCATGGTGCTCAACCGCAAAGTCCCTGGGGGCAAGGATTGCCTTAGCCCTATTACATGTTGCCTTCCATTTGTGCCTCATAGAGAAGCAGAAACAACTTCCAATGATTCAATGATCCTGACAATCTTTATCATGAATAGACTTCCAACCACAACCACTGTCGTTTGGGATTTTTCTGTTTGCTGCTTTTTCCCATTTCGTGCTATGATTTTAGATGTGCCTCGAATTCCTGGATCCCGGCAAATCCACTTTCTTGTTCCGGCTAGTTGAATATATACTCAATACTCATGTTTGAAAATATTAGGCGCAGGATGAAGATATTAGAGAGAGAGAGAGATCTGCTGATATCCGCTGAAAGCCAATCCCAATAGACTTGTGATGCAGCCAAGCTCCACACCTCTTTTGCTTTTCTACGTCAGGTACGTCTCGACAACGACGCGGACCACTACCTTGTTCGCTTGGATTTGCTTGGCACATATTTCTGCATGTCTTGTGGTTTTTCAAAAAAGGGGCACCCCCAAAGTGGTTGGTTTAATATTGTCAATGATTGATATAGGATGATCTAGGGCTACCCCTAGTTTAAGAAACCACCATTTGATATTGATCAGGCGTAAGCAGCAACGTTCTGGAACAATGATTCATCAGATCTTGTATCGCATTTGGGTAGTGATATTGCTTTTGATTCTTGAATGAGACACTCTAACTGGTCGTTCGAACGGTTTTGAAACAATTTTGCAACATTCCTTGGGGACAGGAGGGGCTCCACTTTTTGCCGAGCATGTCCGTTGCCTTAAGAAGAGGGTCAGGCAGTGTGAAACCTGGTGATAGGCCGGAATCCATCACAGTCTTCGCACTTTGGTTGTGGATGTAACCGTAGTTGAACAGGAGCCACACGGAGTCAAGATCATTCTCGGGCTTTGTTTGAGAACAAAGGTCATGTTCCCTGCTGCTATTGGGTAAGAACCTTATGGTCCATCTGATGCACAGATTTCGGACTACCGCCAAAATGACGGTCTTCCAAATCCACCAGCCTTGCTTTCAGACGTGAACTCTGTATGGCTCGGCATGACCAGAACTGAATTTAGAAGTTGCCTTGACATGCTGTGGATTAGAAATAGTTTGAGAATCACCATGTGCTGCTGGAAGACGGACCGACCACAAAATATCTCTGCTTTGCCTCAGCTCTGATTCAACGGGGCTGGCTGTTTTCACTTGGGTCGTAGTGACCGTGGAGCCCAGGAGCGAAGTGCATGTCTTGACTCCAGTGCCGATGACAGGGCAATGGGCAGCCGGACAAACCTTTCGTACTGCCTTGCTTTTAGCGGAGTCTTTGATCAATGAAGATCAGCACCCTGGCCAGCAACAAGCTGCTGGGATGGGCCAGCATATGCTTAGCAACAGCGACACCAACGAGTGCAACGAAGTGTACTCGAGTAGGGTCTCCACCTGTGGTCATCATGGAGCAATCAAGGAGATAGTCGTGCAATAAATCCTTCCCCCCTGATGATCCTGATGTCATTTCTTTTGACGTCGTTGTTTTTGTTTGGGTGATTGTTGGCCAATTCAAGAATTCAATCGTTGATCGAGAATTGCATGTCAAGCAATTTGAGAGATTCAACTCCAGTAGCAGCGATTGGCCAATGGTGATGATGGCGGTTTGCTGGGGCTGGTGGTGTTGCTGGTCAGTGATTCTGATAATTATTCTGCATTGTCGCAAGCATCCACAAGTGGAATGGTGTCATGATCGCATTGCAGTAGCCAAAGCAGTTCTTTGAAGCAACAAATTTGGGCATTGGATTGGCAAAGTTTTTGCTTGGATGAAAATTGAATGATTCCTTGTTCAAGAGCGATCAGCCAACACTGGGTATATTTGGGTATCATCATCACAATCATGATCATGATCATCATCATCATCATCATCATCATCATCATCGTCATCATCATCATCATCATCATCATCATCATCATCGTCATCATCATCATCATCATCATCATCATCATCATCGTCATCATCATCATCATCATCATCATCATCATCATCGTCATCATCATCATCATCATCATCATCATCATCATCGTCATCATCATCATCATCATCATCATCATCATCATCGTCATCATCATCATCATCATCATCATCATCATCATCGTCATCATCATCATCATCATCATCATCATCATCATCATCATCATCATCATCATCATCATCATCATCATTATCATCATCATCAATCATCAATCATCATCCTCGTCGTCATCATCATCATCACCATCATCATCGTCATCGTCATCGTCATCGTCATCATCACCATCATCATCATCACCATCATCATCATCACCATCATCATCATCATCGTCATCATCATCATCATCATCACCATCATCATCATCACCATCATCATCATCCTCGTCATCATCATCATCATCATCATCATCATCATCATCATCATCATCATCATCATCATCATCATCATCATCATCATCATCATCATCAATCATCATCATCACCATCATCATCGTCATCGTCATCCTCGTCATCCTCATCATCATCATCATCATCATCATCACCATCATCATCATCATCATCATCATCATCGCTACCGTGAACATTGGAAATGTGTGGGCGTCCTTTGCATTATTGACGCTCCTGGCAGGTTGATCTTGCCAGGTTATGCCTTAGTCCACGACATCATGGACGATGAATGTGCCTGGCTGCACGCCGCGGTCGCCACGCCTGTGAGCCAAACCCACCATGACTCATGAGATATAGTAAGGAAAGCATACTCACAATCCTCATCAGTCCCCAATCCACAAACATATTTTTCTTATGCCCTTCCTCGGTCATAGTCATACTCTTTAGATAAAGAGTAGATAACAAGGACATGAGATTGATCTTTACAGACGTTAAGCATCATTAAGCAGCCTCGAAGGATTCGAATATTAAAATCCTCGGCAAAGGCTCCAAAATGATGATGTGCGAAGCACGTGTACGGATTCCTGCTTTGTGCGCCCCTCAACTCGCAGCTTGTTGCGTGATCCAACCAGTAGCGTACCTGCTAGGGCTGAGTAGCTGGTTGGTTTGCTGCAATGTAGCTTGGCATTTGCACCACCTACCCAAACACGGAGCCATTACACATTGAAGAGAAGAGATTTAGGTGACACCTGGGTAAGATGAATTCAAAACCACCACTAACCTCATTGATTAACTTCAAAGAAGTGAAACAGTGAAACCGTCTATCTTAATTAGCAGGGAAACTACCCCTATCAGTTGAGCCTATGCCATGGTGATGGCGGTGTTGATATCCCAGGTTGAGGAGATTCTGCTGTTTACCGTTAGCCCGAGCCCCGTGGTGTGTCAACCAGTATACAGACATCCAAAAGATAAGGCGTTTCCGGCTTACATTCACCAGGTAACTACCATGGTTCCATTCATGTTTAAGTTTTTGCAGTTTTAGCCGGAAACCATGGTAGTTACATGGTGAATGGAACATGTAAAGAGTGTTCCTGTTGATGTTCGAGCGATCACTCATGCTTTCCAGGGCCTCCAACGCCTCCCTGAGTCATGGTAGCTTCAAGGCTACGCGACCCTTGCAGTGCATCCTGATGCATGGAGTCCACTTTATCCACTTTGCAGGGGCCAAGAAAACACCACAATAGAACATACAAGTGCGTAGATACACAGAAAAATCTAAAGGCTTATTGTGTGTTACAGTCTCTATTTGTTGCACATGGTTCCGTATGATAGTGAATGATGGTGTTTGTGCAATGCACCCGTTGATCAAGAATGATGACATGATGACATATGCACGCACACACACACATTGTCTAGTGCTAGCCTGCTGCTAGAATCATTTCAATGGGCAAACGCGACCACCTGCAGCGTCTTTATGGTGAGGATGTGGCAACACCTGTCACCTGGTACCCAGGTGGTTCAACAGGGGCTGTTTAGATGACAACCGAGGTGATGGGGGCAAGGGCGCAGATGTGGTGGTTTCCGCCATGACGGCCAAAGACAGCTATGTGGCGTTCCCTGGCACCTGGTAGCTGTGCCTTTCGAACCCCACAAGTGGCCACATCCAACAGCCGGCAATCACGACGGAGGATGGAGAGGAGGGACAGCATTGTTGCTTTCTTATTTTGAGCATTTGGATGTGCACAAAAAGTAGGATATCAGACATGCAGAAGCAATTGCGGGCATGTATGGGAGAGAGAGAGGGATGTGTGCACATACTTATTTGCATATTATGTGTACTTATAGTGACGTGAAACTTGCAGACACTTGGGGACAAACAAAAATCTGGCACAAGACCGTTGCATTTAGCAGGGGTAGCCTTCCCGTAGATTTTCGAACAAGGCCTACACGGAAATGGTTCAGGAACGCCGCAGGGATGGGTCCGTGTCAATCTTCCCGCATCCAGCATCGGGTCGATTATTGCCTCGGCCTTTTGTTTGGCCCCAGTGCTGTGACTAGGCAAGGATGAGAGTACAACCAGTGGCTCATGAGATGTTTTTGCCCTTTCTGGCTCACTCCTCGCTGATTTTGACAGCTGCGGAGGTTGGGAGGAATGGGCTGCAACGATGTTTGCGAGCAAGTCTCCACTTTGTCTGCATCTCTGAAGCTACTGGCCAGAAGGGCTTGGGTGAGTCGGGCTAGTCCGCTGACATTTCCTGTTGGCAAACGAGAATTGCACGTAGGCTTTCCACTGGGAGATCAATGCAAATAGCCTTCCAATGCCCTCCGTACCGGGGTTTATTGTCATATTGGATGACCTACCAGCTATTCGCAGTAAAGCTAAAGGTGGTGTATTGATATTCACCTACCAGTTGGATCCGAAACCATCCAATGCCACGCCACCCATTTCCATGTTTGGAAAACGCCTTGTGCTCACATGGCTCCCAGTCACCACAAGCTGGTATCTAAGGCTGCCTTTCTTGAGTTTCAACTGCCCACACCCTGACTTCTCAAGTGACGCGATCTACCCCAAGCTTGCCCGCATGGGAACTGTACTGGAACCGCATCTTCCAGAAATTGTTCGCAAGTTGAAGGCTGGACGTGGGGGAAATGTTTTGATTCTGGGATGATCGCATCAGGAGATGCACCAGTTGGTCTCTGTCCAGACCTGACAGGGGGCTCATACGGGCTGATGTTCCTTTGTCGGCAGTGTGCCGCTATCAAGGTCATCTCAGCCAACTGTCGCACGTGGAAGCGATTGACTGTCAACCTCACACAGACCCTTCTGTTTGTTGCCAGTTTGGGCTTGCATGGCACCAGCATCCACTACCTGACAATCAGAATGCCACCTCAATCGATCAATTCCGACAAGAGGTCCCATCATTTGTAAGCTGAATTAGCAAAACATCAGCCCTGGTTCCGGGTTGACATCTATAAGCTCACATCATTAGCAGAAGATCAGCCTGGGTTTGCGGAGGCCAGGACCCTCAGACATTCCCAATTTTCCGGTGGCCAGGAGAGGCATGGATGGAGCCACATTTATATGGTCACAGGCTCTGGTGCTGCCTTGAAGTTTGGGCACAGCTGACCCGTTTTTTCCAAAGCCACCAGGGGTGTCACCCAAATCAAGGCTTCTTGCGAGATAGGTCAGATAGGTTTCAAATGGTTTCGAACCCTTGCTATTCATAGTTGATGTGATCAAGCCTTCACTTGTTACCAATTTCGCGCGATTTCTCTTGAGTATCGCTGTGCAGATGAAAATAGTTAAATACCATGTTGTATACTGAATTGCCGCTGTACGTGTATGTTTTTTTTCGTGGGTATGTGCTCATAGCAAAGAACCTGTAGCAACCAGGAGCAAAATGTGTTCATATGGTTTTTGTGAATGGTGTGCTTATATGTGTGTTAATTTGAGTGAAGGCAAAGACGCTTACATGATCTTAAATTACATTTAGATTTAGATGTTACTGTAATTGTTAGTGTAGATGTTTCTACGCATCTATTTGCAGATATACACTGTTGTGATTGCACAATTGTATAATAACTGAATTGTTACATTGTGTGTTTGCCCATCTCAATGAAGATGTGTGTGATGGCTCCTTCTGGATGTACACATCTTCAACAAATGAATTCCTATGCAAATGCCAAGTTGATTCAAGTCACATCACCATTGATTGTCACGAAAAATCATTTTGAACATTGCCCACCCCAGAAGAACTGGGACGAACCTTTCGACGGCGATGGAGAGAGAGGGAGAGAGAGAGAGAGAGAGAAAAAAAAAACAAAATGCTGGGCCATATTTTTTCCATATCCAAGTGATCAAGTGCTTCTCACAGCTAGAACCTGTAAGAATCTTCAGCTGTTTGATGCGATGAGTTGTGGAGGCTGCGGCCCGTCTAAGGGCGTCTCCTATGCACATTTTTTGCATCATGCGTATTGGGGTCCCCTTGTTGGAGATCCGTCGACCTTTTCGGGGGAGAATACCAAGTAACAGCGAAGTTGAATAGATGAACCTTCGACTAGTTGGCTAGTTGGGTCTGCACTCAGGGGGCCATAGCCTTTTGAGATTTTTGACCAAGTTTGACAAGGACCCAAAAGAATCGAAATCATGAGAAGACAAATTGCCCGAAACCATGTCACTGATATGTTCTGACAAATGGCGTGCTTCTACAGCCATATTCTCTTCTGACTTGCTACGGCCACCCCTTGATTTCATAGCAAAATGTGGCATCAAAAGCTGGGGCCCATGACTCGCACCCGACGACCGCCCAGCTTGGCACAGGGGATGCATCGGTCTATTCTGCAGAGGCCGAGCGATACGCTACTTGGATGTGGTAATTCGTGTTCTGCTCGGGACAGTCATATGGCTATGGGTCAATGTTAGCCATCAATAATGGCTTATAATGATCAACCAAATCATAGGGAAAACCATGGTTAATGATATGGCATATGGGAACCAGGGGTACTGGGTTTTGACCCACAGCCATATGGATCTTCAAATATGCAGACTCATGGTTGGACATTGTATTACTGAAACATACTTCAATTATGTTCATCATTGTTCGAAGACATGCTTTGATGCGAAAGGATGACATCATGTGGTATGTGTTGTTCAATGTTTCTACATATTTGATTATGTGCATCTATGTTTTTTATATTGATATAACTTTCCACGATAGGTTATATATGGAGGCACCTCCATGCAACCTATGATAAACTGGCAAAAGGATCCATGCAGGCACCTTCATGCAACACGAGTCACGGGCAGCATCTAAAGCCACTAAAGGCAAATGCGATAGATGCTGAATGATCACAAGTGTTGTTTAAATTCAGACCTGATTGATTTTATATTTTAACATGTGTGCATTGATGTTTGTTTTGTAGAAGTTGTTTATATATTTATATATATATATATTGATTTACATTTTTTAGTCAAGTACAGTAGTTTTTCATTTTTTGCATATATGTAACAAAGGTACATGAACCTGCATGTTTTTGAACATGTGTACTGTACATAGGTGTTTTAGCGTACTGTATCTCAAATACGGCGTATAAAGTAGTATAGATTATAGATTTACATTGGCATAGACCTGACTGTGACTACACTCGAGAAAGGATTTACCACACAACGAATCCTGTGTGTGTGTGGCATTAGATTTTGCATTTTTTGCTGGAACTAATCTTTCAAATGACACTGTGAATTTTAGCTACGTTTCACATTTCTTGATGCACGCACTCGCAAACACACATAGAGCACACTCACAGAGCACACGCACAGAGTGCACGCGCAGAGGACATGCACAAAGCACATGCACAGAACACGCAGACACAGTGAGAAAACGCCAAAGACATAGGGTGAAATGAGATGAAATGGTCGTGGTAGTTGATTGGGATTTTTTCGGCTTGCCGGGTTTTTGGCTTGGCCCAGTTCCCATGTTTGAAGCAACATATTTTAACAGTTTGGTTCCTAGTTCAATTCATTTTTCCACAGTTTCGTTGCACGTGGTGGGGACATCAGTGCCACACGCCCCACATCGCATGAGCAACATAATTATGTTTGTGATTTGCATTTCCCTAGTTTCAGGGTTCCTGCACACACATAGCAACGCATGCCTATAGATGTTTGTATATTTTGCCAATCTGGATGCGATGTAAGATGATCGTGTATGATATGACATGATGTAATGATGTGGTATCGTTGTGGCAGTGTGCGTATGGCCTTTGGTCCCTTGGGACCTCCACGTATCGGATACCGTCAGCTGAGGCTGAAATTCTAAGCAGTGCTGGTATGAGCACCGAGACGCTTAGTCCAGCTTCACAGAATCGGTTCAAGGACATTGAGAGACTCGGCGATCGGAACCAAGGAAGGCTGAGGGCACACGGAGTTGTTTTGAGATTTGTTTGTGCTTGGGCATCAGCTATCATGAATAGATACCGGGAGGCTGGTGGCATGAGGTGAAGAGTGGTGAAGCTCACGTTCCGGCAAGACAAGCGGGGGCAGTTTCCAGAATGGCGCACAGTCCATCACTTGGTGTAAATTTCTGTGTGCAGAAGTAAGATGCAACAGGAGTCAGAAAGGGAGCCTGCAAGACATGTACATACACAGAGCCGCATGTATGCATATTCTTATTTGCCCTATACGAATGCCACATGTGTACAGGGGTGCCTGCTGATATGCAGTTTCGCGTGCATAAATCTTGACAAGTCTTGGTACGCGTCTGAGCACATATACCTATTGTACATGTACAATGTACAATATTGTGTGCGTATGTGATGTATGTGTGTTATCGTTTGCATGTGTGTGCGTGCAAATATTTCTTTGTATTAGTATTAATCTTTAGATATTCTAAGTTCGAGTTTTAGATTAGTTCCTAAATAGATACCTAAACAAAGCACACACACACATGCATATATATATATATACTTGTACACATGTTCTTTTTAAAAATATATTTACACAGATATTCTTATTCAGATATATACATGCAGCTCAACTCCTTGAGAAGGCGATTGAGAGATATATACACGGCTTTAACATGTATTCAGTTGCCATGGTTGCTCAACAGACGCCATCGCATCGCGGCATTCGCACACAGCCCAAGGAGCATGATGAGCAATCTTAAGGTCAAGAGCACAGGCGTGGTCGTGGTCAGGTAGTTGCCCCAACAAGCAGTTCGCCAATGGTTAATTAATGTTAATGGTTCACCAGTGGTTAACTAATGGTCAACTCAGTGAACTACAATGGTCAACTCATGATGGTGAATTCACGGATGGCCAACTAGTGATGAAACACTGGACTATTACCTTTGAATCCTCTGGTTGATTGTCCATAGGGGTTCTCCAGCTGATTTTTTTTGGGGGGGTTCACTATTTGAGGCCGAGTCGTAACTTGAGAGGACTTCATCACGACTTTTCTCAATTATAACAAAACTGCTTACTGCTTAGCCTATCAGCGCAAGCAATGGTGAATTTACTCTAGTTGTTGCTGGACGACTGATAGCTAGATGAAATGTGGTGGATCTAGTCCCAGATATGCCATGATATGACCATTTGCTGTAGAGGTACCACCTTGTCCGCCTTCATGAGAAGGGCATCATGAATATATATTAGCGAAAGCTTGTAACTCAGCTTGATTGTAAGTTGATCGAACCCCGAGATTGATACCTGAAACAGTGCAGATCTACGGATCATGGACCAAGTAAGAAATCATTTGCTGAAGGTGGCGCACTGAGCGGCTTGCCGCACTGGTTTCGACGGATTGGCATCACTCGTTGCGGTTTCGGACCCGTTGCAGCTACCAAGCACGGCAAATGATTGCTGGATGTTCATGTTGTCGTTCATACTTGGTTTTTGGTCAGAGGTTGCTCCCTCCCCCCATGGTTCCACGCAGTCACTGCCACGGGATTTCGATCGCCAGGGGAAGAACGTGTGGTCTTGGTGGTGGGCGATGAGACGTACTTTCGCACGCTGATTTGTGCATCCATCACCGCAAGGCAAGGCAACATTTAGCAGAAATCCGATAGATAACTTTTGTATGATACATGACGTTAGGATGAGACAATAGCCAGTTATTAACCACTGTTGACTGACCATCAGACACCGACAGTATGTAGATTTTTAGATTCATATTATATGTATACAATTTTTAGATTTGGCACAGTAGGTTTAACATGTGCGGAAACCATTAATACCAATTCACCAATTGTGTTTCACCATATGAACCACTTGTTGTGAAGAATTTTCACTGATGAACCACTATCAGCCAAGAATCGGTCACTACTTACCATGATCATCCATGACCAACCACCACCAGCCCCACATTTGTGGGTTGCTGCAGGCTCCAGAAGGGCATTACATGGATCTCCTTTGGGGCAGAAAGGTCCGAGACCGGAAACCGGTGAGCTACCGAAGGGTATGACAAGCATATTCGATCAGTAGCAACCATGGCCAGAAATTAGTAATTTAGTGGCCAATGATAGTGTGAGATCCCGGTAAGTCAACCACCCATATTTGGGATAGATCAATTTTACATTTTTCGGAGAAAGCAGGAAGTCAAACCGCATGTTGGGAGAATAGATGTCTATGAATTTGAATGAATTTGATATTTTTGTGCATAGCTTCGCGAAGATTAATCATATTCGTCGAATTGCGTCTAGTTTTCGCATCCACCCTTTTCTCCTATACATACACATTTGCATACCCCATGTTTTTCCACGTAAGCACCTTTACACATAGTATATGTTTGGCATTGGCGCACACACGGCAGCATATCCATTTGCACATGTAAAACATCAATACGTATGCATGTGTGCTTGCTCATTGGAAACATGCAAATCCTAAAGTCACACCTGAGACATACCCTGATCGGTGCTGGGTACGTGGCTAACTGCCACCCTGGCTAACCGTTTTCACAGTGATCATGATGAGGTGGTGTTTATAATGGCTATTTGCTTGACACATTTAGCCTGATGTTTCTAGAACGTTTTACTTGCCAGGCACTTGGAGAAATTAATTGCAGGTTGTCAGTGTGTAGTAACATGCATAGTCTTGCTTGCTGATGCCTTGCTACTTTTTCTGGGGTTCCAGTTGCACAGAATAGTGGAATAACCACTCCGCAGTATATGGTGTGAGAGGCACGGTCTGGCACAACCTTGTTATAGATTCTTGCCATAGGATTGGGTGCATTCCAACAACTCAGGTTTTTTGTGGCTTTTGTTAGATGGTTGGTGGGGACCCATGGTTGGTGGGGACCCGGCTGCTTGTGGACAGCACCATTTTGGATGAAGTGTTGGTTATATCGGTATTGTTTTTGGTGGCTGCTGGTTCTTAAATTTCTTTGGGTAACCATACATGCCAAAACCAAGAACATTCCAACCAATTGATTATAGTCACCGTCACGACGGTCGCTTGCATCATTGTGAGGTCAATGTCAATGTCATTAAGTATTGGCTATTGGAGTACTTTGTGTCACTATTGCTGTTGACTACGAATGGGAAATCCGTATCAAGCAAAAATCCCGCATTTTACTACGAATCGCTGTCAACTTACCATCACATATGGGGGTCATCGACACTTGATTCTCCCCACATTCATCATTAATCACTCATGATCTTGCGCCATCGATTGAGGTACCATCGGTCACGAAGGCTGCCAACCTGACCTTAAGGTTGATTTTTCACCTATCATTCAGTCTTTCAATAGGTGATCCTACCATTCACCTATCATTTTTCACCTATCATTCACCTATCATAGCTGTCAACCTGTGGGATCCTGTGGGCCCCACCTCTATGCCATTGACCCACGGCGATGGTCCGTTCTCTTCACGGCTCCGTGGCGACTGTTGCGGAGGGCCGAGTGGTGGAAGAGTTCGGCTTTGGCGACCTCTGCGCAGAGGTGCCGAAGCCATTCCCGATTGGGGTGGGTTTTTGCATAGGGAAGGTCCACCAGTTGATGAGGAATGGGGACCTTCCCTTCATAGGGAAAGTCCACCAGCCAGTTGGGTGGCTTGAATATCCATCGTTAATCTGGATGGTGGTTTCAAACTTGCTGTGTGCAAGGGTTTCGGGTTTTATGCTGGGCCACTATTTAATCGTCATAGAGATACTGGTCATGCACCAGTCTAGGGAGTACAGTACCACCATTTATGGGCAAGCCCATGACTCAGCAGATGGGTTGGAAGCCCTATGTAGGGTATCATTTTTCGGCAGCGACACACGCAGGCAATCGCAGGCACAGATGCGCACACATTTTTTTCATGTAGAACACAAAAATCCGATCGAGTTGTGGATGCTGTGTGATTGAATTTCACCAGCAATCGATTGGAGGAAGCAACAAAAACAAGCACCGATGGTGAGGAACGGCGATCAATTTCCTCAGTAAACACGACTGTTTGTCCAATACTTGATATGTACTGTGCAGCCCCCCGCTGGTTCCATATCACATGGGAGATTCCACCGATCCCATTCCGCCTGGGGTCAACAAAAGGTAGTTCAAGACATTTTTCAATCACTTGCAGTTGATTTGTGCAACTTCAAGTTAATGTATGTTGAACACGGTTCAATGCAGATGGGGACATGGAATCGCTGTTAAATCCCGTTTTTCGTTTCGTCGATTCCGGCCTTATAGCAAAACCCTCAAGTTTTAACCACCAAGCTACTAGGGGCTTATTTCTCAGCAATTTCAAGGGCCCCTATAGTTTTTGTATGCTAGCACCAAGCGACTACAGTGGAAGTCTCCACAGTCGCATTGACGGTGATCGATACGTGGCTGGAAGGCAATGGGTCGTGGAGACCGCCGGAAGTTTGGAACTTGTCTCCGCCTCAGGGATGACGGCCTTAGGAGGTCATGGTGATGGTTCTCAAAAATAGGAGCTTATCATGGTTAACTACTCAAAATGGGTTAACTACAATCTAAACAACAACAACAACAACAACAACAACAACAACAACAACAACAACAACAACAACAATTAGTTCCTATTTTTAAAATGCTACTATATTTCAAAATGTTTAGTTTTGGTCCTATTTTGAAATGGACCAGTGTTCGCTCTCAGCATTGGCTGAACCTACAGGATGGCGATGGAACGAAAAATGCTAACTATTCAAGATGAGGTATAGTTACTATCTATGGTTGACTAAGTAGAACAGCAATGGTTAACTACTATATGGTTGTATAACTAGTCACAATGGGTTAACTACTATACGGTAGGCTACTCGATAAAATCCTGCACGCCACTTGACCAACCAATGGATCAGCATAAATCAACAGAACGCTTTATGTATGTTCATTTGCCCGTGGGGGTTTGTTTCTCCTTCTTGGAAAGTCTCATTTGAAGATGGTTTTTGGGTAGCTGTATGCCGATCAGCAACCTGGTATTGAAAGGTTGCCAGCTGCCAAAAGTTGTCAACCCATGGGGGGAGCGTTCCAACACCAGATGTTTGCAGGAATTTGCACCGCCAGCAGTCGTTGCGCTTGCCATTGTCGCTGTGGTCAACTAGTTCTTTGTACAGTGGTTGTGCCCAGATGCTCCCTGTATGGTATATATGGATGTAATTGGATGTATATTGACTTCTGCATTTGGATGTATTTGACTTATAATCTTTTAAACGTAGACGTATAGGTGGATAATGGCGGATGTAAGTGGAGTATCTGGGATTTTGTGACGCCTGGCCGTGAGGTCAGGGCCTTCACGGAACTGAAGTGCCTTGGTGGATGAGCAAAGCCTGGTAGCGCAGTGCTGCAGCGATGGACGGTGGCGATCAATTTGGGGTTTCCAAAGGTGTCCCTTTGAAGCGAAGCTGGTTGTTGTTTTGGGCCAATTTTTCTGGGGAAAATGTTCCGAAATGCGTGCCCACATTTTCCAGGCATACATTGTTATGAAACACCAATGATGCATCGGCCGCAAAAATTTTGTTCAGAGATGAGAAGGGCGATTCCTGGGCACGCCTGTCACAAAAAGTTTGGGCCTTCAAGTGGAGTTAGATACAAATCATTCGTATTTTTTGTAGGGGGTGTGCCCAAGTAGTTGGTCGAGTCAGTCAAGTCATTACCATTGGATGATTTTGGGGCACATCTATTTTGAGGAACCCATATGGCACTGGGTCAAAACCCTGTACCCCTGGTTCCACTATCATCAACCATTGTTTTCCCTATTATTGTTGGTGATTATCCCCCATTGGTTGGTTAATTAATGTTGACCCATAGCCATATGATTGTTGTGCTTTAATTGGGAATGGCACGTTTGGCCCAGCCTCGCTGCATGCCATGCCAGTGGATGCTCAAACCAAATCCCAATGCCAATGCTGGTGACGATTTCGCTGGGGATCATACCCAACCACTGCAAGCAGCAATAAGATCAATGGATCAATCGACATTTGGACGCACAGTGGCAGAAAGTTGTAAAAATCCAGAGGATTTTGAGATTGGGAGACTGACCAATCGGAGAATGATTTGAGTTACAGCAGGCATTGCGGTGCTACGCAGTGCTAAGGGGGGTCATTGCAACTTAAGGAATGAGGAGCTTGTTCGTTGGGCTCAGCAGTCCACCCATACAGAATGATTATTCTGAGTATATAATTCTGAGTTTCGATTGCATACAAAGAAAGCTGGTCGTTGATCGTCATAAGCCTTAAAAAGGGTAGTCCTACCATCGAGCTCACAGTGGATGATCAGAACTGAGGATGGCATGTGACCCACCAAAGCCGATTTCCCCGGAGATGGTTAATAGACCCTTGTTAATCAATGGTTGATGGATGTTGATGTTTTTGATCCAATTACCGTGCCACCATCCATCACCATCCAACCATTTTCTGCAGGAAAGGCTGGGACGACTTCCGACCAAGCGTGGAAGTCACCATGAGTGTCCCGGCTCCGATTTCAAGAGGTGCCCACTGCAGGTGACGGGATCAGCTGATGATGGGCGGCGTAGTTCTGCTCACAACTTTCGAAGGGTGGGTTAATTGTGGTTCATTCGGATTCACGCATTTTCTGACAGTTCTTAGATGTATGAATACATCTAAGTATATGTGTTTGCGCCATTGTATATAAATCATATACAAAATCCATGCGAATGTATCAGGGGTCCCACACTGGAATAGGCATGTACTCGTGAAAATAGAAAACAAGGTGCAGAAAATCGATGCAGATTTGGTGGGTGAGGTGTGCCATGCCTCAGCATGAGACTGGATAGACTGGGTGATGTGCTTGGGTGGGGAAGGACGGCCTTGGCCGTGCCGCACTGCCGCGCCACCAAGGTGTTCTGGCGGAGCTCTATGTGACAGACCAGAAGGATACCCTTCTCTCGGTGGATGGCGATGAAAGACGCTTGACCTCGCTTGGCTGCGAAGAACGTTGGGCTGACTCGAAAAATGTGGGTGAGTTCACGTACTCATACCAGCCGATTATCCCTACTAAGCTCTTTCCACGACTGGCGCGCTTGGGTTTTCAATCGCTGATGATCACAAAGTAGCGAGATACAAACACACACACAAATGGACACACGATGATACACCGTACATGGTGATACCGACCCAAGAATGGCTACAGTGTGTTCAGAAGCCCAAGAATGACTTGGTAAAATTTCGTGCAGTGGAAAGCTGGGAAGGCTGGCGGCACGCATCAGCCAGGGCCCTGCCCTGAGGTTATCATGACGCGCACCGGGCCTGGCACCAAGTCTACCGCTCCTTGCTCTACCGCAGGAAGCGCTTCGCGCTGCCGGGAACGGTCGGATCTCAACGATGGGATGGCAACAGCTGAACCACGGGGCCCGCCCTTCGCGAATCTGACCCAGAGCAACCCAGGGAAAGCCACGGGAAAACCAAGCAGCTTCACTTCAGGGTTGATCATGGTCATAGATGGGCATAGAATGTTGGAAGCGATATCCGAGAATTGTGCTTGCAATGTGTGATTTTTGGCTTATACCATACAACCTAGGATGAGCCCCAAGTTTTTTGCAGGGTTCAAGTCAGACGTGCGCACATACGGGGCTGTTTTGACATGGTAGTGTATATCTCCAACCTTCTTTTGTTTCTTCATCCCATTTTAGGGTTGAAGGTGCCACCATTTTTGGATTCACGGGTCTCCAGGAATTACTATGACATTTTCTTTTTCGACCTGGAGGGTCATTTGATCTACTCCGTCTTCAAGGCCTGCGTCACATTTTCGACTTCCGACTTGGCATCAGTGGCTGTTTAAAGGTTGGAGATGGATCAGGGTTCCACGGGTTAGTCTCAGTCGAGCTGGCCATTCAGTGAGTCAGAGTCAGAGAGAGAGAGAGAGAGAGAGGGAGATGGAGTGAGAGAAAGTTGTCCTTATTTGTTACCATGGTTTCAGTGTTGGTGGTTTGCGCTAGTAGTTGTGTCGTTGTTGCTACTTTTGCTACGTTCATGTTTCTAGCGTTGCGCGTGTTGCTTCTGCGGCTGCTGTTGCATGTGTTTCTCCCCTGGCTCATGTTGCGCAGCATGATCAACCGGGCGCGGCGTGTTCTCCTCATGATGATTGTTACCCGGGTGTCATGGTCACTCAGCGAAGACGGGAAGAGTGTGCAAGGATTTGGAAGCGATCACCGCCCGAAGAATATGACAGAGTATCATGCAAGTAGCTGTTCAGCAAGAACTCAACCATGGCAACAATGGCGCTTGACTACCTGTCTCATGAAACGTTCCTGCGTTGATGCCAAGCTCAAGCTTGGCCACAACTTCGATGACACTTGAAGAGATAGCTGCACCAATGGGCTCCTCAAGCCAGGAATGTTTCGTGAGATCTTAAGCCAGCACTTCCGGCAGATGGCTGTTCGGTGAATAGCCTCATACTTCTTTGCATCGTCCTAAAGGAGGACCAATGAACATAAACATCGCTGGGTTAGCTGATCGGAAAGTGTAGAATGAACTTCAGGAATCATTGACTGCGTCAGTTGTTCACATGTTTGTGCATGTTTTCACATGTTTTTGCACCATCTCGCCAACTCTTATGTTGGTCCCCCATGCTTCCCATCTCCGTGGCATCATGGCAGCTTGGAAAGATTCTGCGTGCCAGGAGAAAGACTTTGCCACCAACTTCGCTGCGGGGTCCAATGGCCCTTGGACGCCTGGCACGGCCCCAGCAGCGGCCATGGCCTTCCGTTTCAGATGGTTATTTCACAGCATGCCCACTATATCCGGCTTTTCTTACTGAATCCATTGACTATCATGAAATCCTGTATCCAATCGGCATAAAAACTTCATTGGCGTAAATCCATATCGAATTCGAACAATATAACACAAACATGAAACTCAATCTTGATCCACAATTTGTTCTTACAGTTCAGTTTGAATTTTTTCGAACATTTTCAAACCATTCCGTATGAACCCTCAGTTGATCAGAAACTTGTGTAGCAGCTCATTGTGTCTTGAAATCCTTGCCCTCGCGAAGGAGAGCTTCGGGCCTTGGTCGCGTTTTCAAGGAGCCAGGGCGGAGATGTGGGATCAGGATGGGATCACGGCTCCATGGGAACCTTTGGGTCCTGGGGAACCATCCATGCCCAGCATGCACAACCTCCCATGACGCTTAGCACGCCACCGCGGGCTGCAGGAGGCGCTCGCAAACCCAGATGTTGCCAGCATCTTGCGCTGAAGGAGGGACAGCTGAGGGAAAGATTCGCCCAGAATCGCCCAGAGGGGTGGCGACAAGTTGGCTGAAGAATGGTCAATGTTGTGTTATCGCCTGAAATGGCATAAGGTTTTTCTTGGTAAACTCCAATCATTGATCGAATGTTGGAATGTTATCATAGCCAGTACCGACATCTTCACCTTCCTTCTAGGTCTTGCCAGCAATCTTATTTGGTTCGCAAGGCCGTCCCAGCCAGAGCCACCATCAAGATGAAGGCGTGTCTTCACAGCTAGCAGAAGTAGCGATCAGTGTATCAGAGTCTGTAGAACTAGCTAGCTAGATCCAAGCTGTCAGGGGACAAGTGCATAATTGCCGGTCACCCCCCACTTGGCCCTTCGTTCATCTTGATTTTTGAGTGAGTTGCATGGCTCATGGTTGTTCACAATCATTCATGGAACATAGCTCACAGTGAGCAACCAGCAAGCATCAATCATGTTGTTTGCTTGGCTGTTCATGGTCAATATTTGCTTCTATAGCCAGTGTTAAACCTCATGCAATGAACCCCCCTGACCACGCTCATTTACCCTTACTTGGGCTCATACAGTATTTGATCATGGATGATGAGCTGGTGGACAGATCCTTGACATCTTATATAAAAGTAATTTGGTATCGTTTTTTAGCCTATTTTCGGATCACAAGCAACATCCATTTTTCACCAACAGCCTGCAGCCCGGAACCTGCCACTTTCACAGCCCTGAGGCTATGCCGACTTTGCTCCCTACGGGCCCAGCGGTGGCGCGGACGCGGCTTTCTTCGCCACCGCTATCCGAAGCTCGGAGAAATCTGGGGTTCAGAGTGGTCCCCCCAAACGTTATGGGTTGGTTCAGGTTCGTCGTTCAATATTCAGCATCATTCTATCTGTTAACAATCATTTAACATAATAACTCAGGTTGGTTCAACTGGTCATTCAACATCTATGTTACATCTATGTTTGCCAGTTGTCTCCACGTTTTGGAGTACTAAAAGGGAGGAGTTGACCCATTTACAGCCAGCTTTCTGGAATTGGATGGAGGTGCTAGGAATGGTAATCAAGTGAAAGCTGTGGAAACTGCCAGTCAACGTCGCCGAACTACACGTTGTGGATCTCAGCTCGGAGCCATATTTTCGCTACATTAGACCTATGCTGGGACTTCACCAGGCATTTTGTGCTAATGTTTTTTTGGGTTATGCAGCTGCATTTGCCCAACCGGATGCATTTCGCAGTGGTCGAGTCATGTCCGGGAGTTTGTACCAAAACTGCCGCGGACTTGGGAATCCGTCTAGGAAACCTTCAACCCATTTGAGTTACCAACAGGCCTTTCAAGAGGGATCCATTTGCCCAGTCATTTGCCCAGCAGTTGCCTTAGCCGTTCCCTAGGCGCACCGCACCACGTAGGGACGCCGTCAGGAGACAGCACGGGCCAAGTCATCGGGGTCTACGCCATTCAGCTGCCTGAGAACTATGAGAAGTCCATTGAGGCGCTGGTCGTTGGGCCACGGGTGGGCGCCAGGTAGCGCCATGGCAGGGCGCCAGGAGCCAGATGAGACCAGCTTAAAGATGCTGGATAGCACCATTTGACCACAATTGACCAACATCAAATGGCCTAAAAGGTCCTGGAATGTATAGGTGAGTATGCCATAGATGGAGCATTTGGGATGGTACATGATCACCAAGTACATTTTTGACCGTCATGTCCCACGTGGATATGTTGGTGGGCCATTTAAAGATTCTCGTTTGTTTTGGACATTGCAGAGGTCAACACAAGACCTTTGCCTGCCCCGGCCGCTATAAACCACTGTGCAGACAAACTGCGTTGGTTCCGGACAATGAACTTGCCCAATGCCGAATGTCCGCCGCAGCAAAGCGGAGGGACTATACACTTGGTGTCTATCCTTGACCGTCATTAGCCATGAACATCAAGTAAGAGTCAAGAATTAACAGCATCATCAATTAGAATGAAGCAGCATTAGCGACAAAAAGCTATCGGTAACCATGATTTAGCATCAGTAGCCACTGTTGACCTTCGAACAACTATGATGAATCATCAAATCCCGTGAATAACCTTCAAATAACCATGAATGATTTTCAATTAATTAACCATAAATAACCTTCGACTAACCATTCATTAGCCATCAAAAACCATGATGAACCATCAAATAAGCATGATGAACCATCAAATAACCATGATGAACTATCAAACAACCATGATGAACTATCAATTAGCCATTCATTAGCCAGCAACAAAGATAACCATGATGAATCATCAAACAACCATGATGAACTATCAATTAGCCATTCATTAGCCAGCAACAAAGATAACCATGATGAATCATCAAACAACCATGATGAACTATCAATTAGCCATTCATTAGCCAGCAACAAAAATTACCATGATGAATCCTCAAACAACCATGATGAAGCATCAAATAACCATGATGAAGCATCAAATAACCCTGATGAATCATCAAATAACCATTCATTAGCCATCAAACAGCCATGATGAACCATCAAATACTGTAACCATGATGCAATGATGAACCATCAAATAACAAAGCCATCAAATAACCATGATGAATCATCAAATAACCATTCAGTAGCCATCAAATAACCATGATGAACCATCAAATACTGTAACCGTGGTGAACCATCAAACAACCATGATGAACCATCAAATAACCATGATGAATCATCAAATAACCATGATGAACTATCAAAATACTATATCACTATATCTATTAGCCATCAAATAACCATGATCTATCAAATGACCATTCATTAGCCATCACATAACCATGATGAACTATCAAATCACGTTCACTAGCCATCAAACAACCATGATGAACTACCAATTAGCCATTCATTAGCCATTCATTAGCCATCACATAACCATGATGAACTATCAAATCACGTTCACTAGCCATCAAACAACCATGATGAACTACCAATTAGCCATTCATTAGCCATTCATTAGCCATCACATAACCATGATGAACTATCAAATCACGTTCACTAGCCATCAAACAACCATGATGAACTACCAATTAGCCATTCATTAGCCATTCATTAGCCATCACATAACCATGATGAACTATCAAATCACGTTCACTAGCCATCAAACAACCATGATGAACTACCAATTAGCCATTCATTAGCCATTCATTAGCCATCACATAACCATGATGAACTATCAAATCACGTTCATTAGCCATCAAACAACCATGATGAACTACCAAATAACCATGATGAACTATCAAATTACTATATCTATTAGCCATCAAATAACCATGATCTATCAAATGACCATTCATTAGCCATCACATAACCATGATGAATCATGAGTAATCACAGCAACTAATTGGTTCAACCCCTACAGGAGCAGGTTCCAGAGTGCTCCCTCGAAGCGATCACGGAGGCCTATGAAGGCGAGCGAGATCTCCTGGCGGCGGATGTTAAGCAGCAACCATGGGTTTGAAGGGTAACGCATGGTTAAAGCAGTAGTTTGAATGGAAAATCCATGGTCAAAGCGGTGGGTATTCAAGTTGTTCATAGTTGATTTGGTTATTTCATGGCTTTTTCATCAGGGTTCAACCATGGGATTAGTGGTTAACACGTGGACTAAACAAAAGTTTTACTGATTAATTTGCGGTCAAACCATCGGCTGTCTAGTATTTGCCATTTTTAGGCAGAAAAAATATATCATCTGATTATTCACCATGGGCTATGGATTTTGCTACGGAGCTGTCAATGGGTGCAAAAAATCAACTGTGGAATGGCTAATGCTGAGCATCATTCACAGCAAGCAAAATAACCAACATTTGCGGGATTGACCGCTGTTAATTTGCTATGTTTTTGCCGGCTGCCAATGGTTGGCAATGTTTAATTGATGGAAAGTTGTTAATCATTTTGGAGTGACTGTGAAGGTCCGATCGCACGTGTTTTGCGTGGCAAGTGGTGTGCTGCAGCCAGAATAATTACTCAGACCCAAGTATACACTGAGGATGTTGATGTTGTTCCCGTATACGGGCACCTGGTTATGCTCATGGAACTGACTGGCTTCCGCTTCACTAAGGATGTTTGTGACTGTGAAATCCTCAAACTTTCAGAGCAGCGAAAAACACTATATACATATATTTTTTTTAGCTGGGCACACATGTATTTTGTCAGTGTTCCAAGCTTCCTGCACAACATGTTAGCAGCTTGCAGTTTTCAAATGACATGGTAGGTCTTTCTTTTGACCTTCAGAGCTCAATATGGAGCTCAAAGCAGTTTGCACGTATTCACTGCACCAATATTGCCGGTTAGGAAATTCCTTGAGCACATGTGGACTACATAAGGCATCCAGAGAACGGTAGTGTACAGAAAACTTCTCAACATGTTTTCTTGCCACCTCGCGCAGGAATAACCAGTACATCACTCACAACCCCCAACCATGGAAACCGGTGAGATCACTATCGTGAAGACTGAAGCTGTGTCTGCCCGAAAGATCCTTATCTTCAAACCAAGGTTCTTGCAAAAGGAATTCGCGTGAATATCGTTTCACTGAGATGGACTGAGTCACGCCAGCATCTACATGCCAAGCATCTCTCCTAGTATGATGCATTGGAATAGTTTGATTGACCCCTTCGGTGGCATGCAATCCACAGGAACGACCCCACGGTTCAACGCACATCCGACGGTCCAACACGGTCATGCAGGTGCCGTCAACGTGGTGGGGCTTGGGAGGCCCCTGGACGACGACCTGGAAAAACCGCTCCCGTGCTTCAAAGGACATAGCCCCAGGCGGGCCGATGGAAGTCATCAACATTCATCAAGCAGAACTAAACTCAAGTAATATGTTTGGATGGCTTATACCCACTAACTTAAGTTTTTAGTGTTTTTGGGATATGATTCATTGACCATATAGCCACTAAAAATATATATTACTGTAGTTGAACTATCGTAGTTGAACCATTGCTTTGTGATCAATTTGTACGTCATTCTGCGGTATGCCAAAGTTTCTTTTTGCTTGCAGTGTTAGCCATTTTGGAGTTTCTTGTTCTGGAGAGCCTCATGCAGTAGGAGTTCTAAAGATCTTGCTGTTTTGCCGAGCAACCCTTGGAGATGATTCTTCGTCGTTTTGCTTGAGTTTCAGCTAGGAGCTTCAGAACCTTGTTGGATAAACATTTGCAGAATGGCTTTCCAGAGGGAAGCATTTCCACCATGGTGAGCGCCACTTTCCTGCAGATTCACTCGTCGGGTTCTGTGACGCAAGTTGCAGGTGGATTTGGCGCATTTCGTCATAAGCGGGTTTATCGTAGCATTTTCTCGGGTTCAGGCTGTCAGGATCTCTGAGCAATGTTAGGAACTCCGAGCTGATTGCCCATGATGATGAGAATAGAATATACATTTTTACCAATCTTAGTTGCCATTAAGTAGCAGCAATTATTGCCTAAGTAGCCCTAGGAAAAACAACTTATATGATTGTTGCCACGTAGAGGGGCACGACCCCCAGGATTTTTAAATTTTCAGAGGCTGCTGAACTCAGAGCAAGACACATTTTTGGACACAGGAGTTGCCACCTTAGGGAACACGCCGGCACCACCAAAGCACATTTTTTTTCGTGGCTGCTCCCGTCCATCCTCCAAGGTCTTTAGTGTCTCGGGGCATGATAATCCATTTCTAAAAGTGAATGAGGGATCCATGTTAACAAACCGCCACTGGTTTTCACATAGTCACATAGTAGCTGGTGATATACCAGCAAATTGAATCGATTGAACGAGGTATTCATACCCACATATGGATATGGGCCTTCTATATCAACCCACATTGAACTTGGATTCAGAGGGAAATTTGAAGATGTGGACCTCAAAGATGATTTGACATGTGCCCGGCAATTGTCTGGCCCAGGGGCTGTCCATTTTTGGAACCTGCATGGGTGCTTCCGTGATCAGCCCCACCTGTTGTTGGCTGTTCGCGACTGCTGAATTGCCACTTAAAGCGAGTGTTCGAGACCGATTGTGATTTGTTTGGGGTCAACCACGAAAAAAAAAGAAAAACAAGAGGTCAACCGCGAAAAAAAAGAAAAAGAACAAACTGAATAGCAAAATCATGACAATGGCGCCCCAGAAAGAATTCAAAGAATGCTGCGTAACGGAACAAACATGAATAAGCAGCAAAACAACAATCCACATATAGACCACCCCTTGGTAACTTCCAATACATCGGACATCGGGAAACAAAATCCAAGAAAAAACAACATGAAACAGCAAACCGCCATCCCTAACCCTCCGGTAATCTCTCAAATATACCTCCATTTATGGATATGGACTGCCTTTTCCAAGGACCCCTACGATGACGTAAAGGCAAACGCGGTTGATGCTGCCTGCGCTTTGGCATTCTCCCTCCAGTCGCTCGCCGATGGGAAGGTGATACTGTTCCCAGCCCCAGTGGAGAAGTACGGTTGACCCATTGTGAAGTGACCATGAACTATATATATATAATATATTTATATATGATATATTCATATGGTTTCTCAAAATAGGCTACCCCAAAAATGGTTGTTTTTTAACAACTAACTAATATTGGACGATTTTGGAGTACCCCTCCTATTTTTAAGACCATATCATGATTCACATGTGTTAACCAGTATTCGGCGTGATTATGAATTGTTGACTGTCAACTCACAACTTTCCGACATTAGCCGTTGTCAACCCCTCACCCACTCTAGAAAGAAGCCACAATAAGATTTGGACATTCATCACTTGGGGTATTGTCTCACTTGCTACTTCGCTCCTGTTGCGCTCGGCTTTGTGTTAGTGAATCTTTTGTGCCGGTGTGTGCGCAATTTTTGTAGATCCCCAAATTGTTTTTGGTCACTGACGTCCTACTTGCAACCTGCATCAGAGCATCAAACAGATCATTAATTGTACAGCTGACAGCAACGCACACTTGGCGATATGTGAGGCCTCGCCTTCCTCGTGACTCGAACACCAGGTGTGTGAGAGGATGGTCCGACCCAGTACCCCCGGTCACAAGTTCCTTTACAGCATAACCCCTGCGAAGCACATGTTTTTTGAATACCTCAAGGAGATACAAGCGATGGAGATAGTTACTGTAACCGGTAACCGTTGGGGTTGAACCATTAAACAAGCATGTTTTTCTATGCTTGGCACGGTGGAAGCCGGCTCAGGGCAATGCTGAAGCAAGGCTACACCATGGACAAAGTGCAACACCCTGATGATGAGGTCTACGAGAGGTGCGTCAGTGAAACTGCGTAGGACAAAGTGGGCCCGCAATTGTTAGCTAAGTTGGTCTATAACTAGGGGAGCTACTATTTGCCCACTTATGGCAGATACAACTAGCTCGTTAAATGGCTAAACCAACATCTTCCTGGGGGGCTCTGGGGGGCACCACTTTGTAGCTATGCTAGCTGGTCTATGGGGAATGGTGTTGATCCGTTGTGGGATTGCACATGAGGCAAGCAGTTCCATGATTTCAACAATTTTTTGTGTGCTTACATTTGAAATCATTTGTGTATGTAGGATAAGGGGCATCTCTTTCCTCCAGACTAGTTCAATTGGATTCTTCAAATTCAAGGGTGATGATGCTCATGATTGGGGAACACAAAAAATCGATTGCATTGAACACAGCGAAGCTATTGTAAGGTTCAGGGGAGGCATGGGAAGCACCGTATGGTAGCTTTTGGATGGGCATTACCGACTTGGATTACCGGTTCCAGGAATGGCGCACCGCGCAGCAGTCCGCAACGCGAGGAACTCGCAGATCTGATCAGTGATAAGTGTTTTTTGATAAGGAATGATCGGGATATTTGATAAGGATATGTTTAGTCGCGCATCAGGCTAAATATCACTGATTTTCTGTTAAGATTATCACTTATATTTTGAGTAACGACCTTGTTGAGTACAGCAGCACACAAGTTTTAATAGGTTCGCAGATCAATGAACCACCAGTCTGGCCGGGTTCCTAGAAATACCAGTTGACTACATACAATTATAAATATGCTAGGCGCATTGGCAAATTGATGATTGAAGTCATTACCAATTCAATCAATAGTGGCCTATCCGACCTGGTTTCAAGGGATATATCCATGGATATCCACTGGCCAGCAAAAGGGGCCGGTGGACACTGCTATGGCGTCGCTTGAAGCGCGTGCAGGTTCAACCACTTTCTCCGGACAGAAATGGATTTCCACGGCATCTCTGGTCGGGTTTCTCGCCAGCCGTGGGAAGTGCCTTGCAAGCCTGGCTAACGCGGTGGTAAACTTAACCGGATGCAGGCAACGTTTAAAAAGGCTGAACATAGCCTAATGTTCTAAAGGACATCAGTCTTGCCACGTCAGCTCGAACATGGCAGCGGCTTTAAGCTGAGAGCTGGATGACCACGCTGGGAGACGCGCTGTGGCGCACGGAAAATCGCCCATGACTTGTCAAGAAGGGTGAGGTGAACACCGCAACAGCCAGACAAGTTTGCTTGTTGACCAGGCACGTTGAGGTCCCAGGGCTACAGGGTATTGACATACTGCCATATGTCGACAGACACCTCGCCTCGGTGATAGGATACGATGAATGCACAGCCAACCAATGATGCCTCGCAGTTGCCATGAAATTGAGATAGCTAGGAAGGTGCCCCTCAGTGGAAAAATGTTTTCGCTACTCCTTGTTTGTACTTATCCAGCTGCTCATTGGGCTTTTGATGCCAGAAAATTGGATATCTTTATGATATCTCTCTTGCTGTTAGATATGTTGGATTGACACTCAACCTGGCAGATTGATTTAAATGCTTAAGCTCATTTGGAATGATAATCATACGCTACAATAGGCCGATGGTCCATTGAGATGTTCATTGTATTTGTGTAAAGTTACGTGTTTCTGAATGGCTCCATTAAGGATTTGACACTTAACATGTTCATTCGGGTTGGCAGGCATTCCACTAAACCTGGCCCTGTTTGACATACAAAATGTCAAGTATAGCAAACTACTAGTCTAGTCACCATCTAGGTATCTTCATAAGCTGGCTGTAGGAGTTACATCCATCACGCAGTCCCTCGCAGTCCCTCATCCAACGATGGCCTGGTGGTGCTTCCCGCAATGCACGCAGGTCATGGCCTGATCATTTGCCCCAGCAGTAGCCATTGCCAACCATCATCGACCATTACCACCCGCCATTTGCCATCATTGACATTCATTAATGGCTACCCAGGATTTTAATAAACCCTAGGTTGATTAATTTGGGAGGTGGCCATTTTAAAAGGCAACCTGGGTTACCATTAATCATTACAAACCATCATGAATCACAGACAAATCTACGGACCAAGCATCATCAACCATCATCAACCATCGCCATCACAAGCTAAGTGCAGCTTGCTCAGCTCCATCGACGTCTTCCACGCCTGAGGTGAAATTGGATGGCAACGACCGAGCCAATCCGTTGCTGGTGAAGCAGGTGCAACAGGGCCGATGCTTGGCGCGATGGGTCTTGGGTGGTGATGGTTCATGGTTGACCATAGCGGCTGGTGGCTCGTTACAGACGGTAACCCTAGTGATTCATTGATGGTGCTGTCATGGCTGGCCATCAATCACAGAGTTTAGTGTTTGATTGCGGGTTATGTTCGCGATGGGTTGACCATATTTAGCCATATAGTTGATAGTGGTTAAGCCAGTTGGTAGGGGATAGAAGCCAACAGTTTCCGCAGTCACCAAACTCTAGATGACTTCATCAAGTATTATTGTCATATGTTTTTTTTCTCAAATTTGGGGTTCCCAAATCATTTGTTTCTGAATCATTTCCAACAATAAGCCATCCATTTTGGGTGGTCCCCGAATGCTGCGAAACCACCATATTAGTCTTGGTGTTGGTCCCCTATCATTAGCCACTAAAATCCCTCATTGAAAAACAAAAACGCAGAGAGAAAACCAGCCTAGAAGACTATAATGAGCATAATGAGCCACACTAGATGTGGAGAAATCATGAACTTTTATGGATTAACCAATCCGAACCATAGAACCATCATTTCGCCCGAACTTTTTTTGACGGATCTCCTGAGGATCTGTCGAAGTGGCATTGGTCGAGGTGGACACCTTGGAATGGCTTGGCAATGGTCACTTGGTGCAACCGCGATTGGTGGTGGTACCAACCTGGGGGGTGAATGGCGTATGGGAATTTCAAGATAGGCTGTGCCCCAAAATGACTGGCTTTATTTTATAAATGGTTTCCATTGGATGTTTCTCGGAACAAGCGTGCCCCCAGAATGGACGAGTTTTGACTATGGAGTATAAACTGTTAATCGAGGATGATTTGGGGCCCTATTTCGAGAAACACCCGTATGGTTGTCCAGTGAAGAAAGAACCTTGACTGAACATGTTGAGATTAATTGACGAAAGTCACCACTTGGTTCATCCTTTTGGGATGTGTACACAGCACGCTGTTAAAGAAACCTTATGGCCTCATGGTGCTTTTTTTATCTTCCAGCTATAGAGTGTACATGTTGTGCATATGCCGGTTGGAATTCAGAGATGACAGGAGGGAAGGAAGGAAGGAAGGAAGGGAGGGAGGAAGGAAGGAAGGCAGGAAGGCAGGGAGGAAGGAAGGAAGGAAGGAAGGAGGAACTCAACAACCAAAACCGTAAACCCTAAACCAACAACTTTCAAACCAATCCTAACCATAGACCCTTAAACCAACCCTGGAACCATAAACCCTAAAATCAGGCCAACAAAAACAAAAAATAGAACCAGGCCTAATACCATAGGCCCTAAAATCAATCCTAAACCATAAGCACTCAACCCAACCCTAAAACTAAAAACATTCAAACCAACCCTAAAACAATCAACCCCAAAAGCATACACCCTTAAAATCACACCAAGAACCATAAACTCTAAAACCAAGCCAAAGCCAGAAACCCTCAACCAATCCTAACCTAAAAACATTCAGATCAATCCTCAATTCATTTCTGCAACCATAAAAATCCAACCCTAAGCCAAAAAACCTTAAAATCAACTCTAAAAACAGAAACCCAGGAAAGCATCAACCCTGAAACCATCCATTGCGTGCTAGAACCAACCCTAAAACATATAAGCACCATAAAGCCTAAATTTGACCCTAAAACCATAAACCCTGAAAGCACAAACCCTCAAACCAACCCAAAGACAATAAACCCCAAAACCATAAACTCTAAACTCGAAACTGAAACCATACAGCCCACCCTAAAACCATAAATAAACATTCAATTTGAGGCGTAAAGCATGAACCCTGAAATGAGGCGTAAACAATAAACGTTCAAATCAGCCCGAAAACTAACCCAAAACACAAGCCCTAAAATCAACACGAAAACAAACAAAACACAAAATCCTAAAATCAACCTTGTAACATCCTGAAGCTAGAAACCTGAAAATCAAAAGTACAATCAAAAACCTTACAATCAACCCTCAAATCTGTTGTTCTGTCTTTGATTCTAACATATTTAGCTAATTACCGGGAGGGTCGTACCTGAACGGACTTCTTAACCGGGGGTGTGATCGCCACATTTCGCAGCATGATTGTTGACCACAAGTAGCACCCGCGGGAACGACTACCAAGCAGGCATATGCTTCTTACAGCGTTTGGAGTGCAGGCCTTGTATTTCTGCAATAGTCATAAACGTACATCATATGCTGCAAAACCAACGGCGGTGTTGCTCACTATTATTGCTTTCATGGCCAGGTACTGTATGAATGTTGCCCAAAAACGCAGAAATCCCTCGATTAGTATTGCTTAGATTGTGCGACATGGCAGCAAACATATAAAGTCAAATTTCACCCTGAATGCGCAATGGTTGCGCATGTCACCCTTGCCATCCCCACTGTCCATGGATTCCACTCCTGAACGGAAGCTCCTCCTTCTAAAAGCAATCAGAAGCATTGTGTGGGTCAGTTGCACGCTGGGTTCGCTGTGGGTGGCGGTCGGAAACAGACACCGAGTCGGTTTCAAGGTTTGGGGTCAGAAGTAGGATAGGATACACTCCAAAGCCGCCCTCGCCCTAGCGAGCAAAACCTACAACCAATTGCTACAAAATCTGGTGGGGCGGCAGGTCGCAGCCCGCCCGGAAATATGGATTCCAATCGTGGATGTTCAATGAGAAAATTGGACTTTCTATTTTGATCAGCCTCAGGGGGGCTTTGGTGCGCAGCGCTCGCCCCAAACTATCCAATCCAAAAACTGTATGAACTATGCGTATGAAATGATTCTGGTTATCCGTATCCAATGGTTTTATCCATAGCCAATGGATACTTTTGTTTTCATAATTGGTTTTTGATCAGATTTCTTAGATCATTTCATTTTTAACCCTCATTTTTGCTGCTAGCTCTCGTCTAGGTCTTACCTGCGCAGGTACCGTGGCTGATGCCTGGGAGATTGAGCCAGTTCCACCCTTTGAGCAGATGTGGATGTTGCAAGTTGGCGTCTCTCAGCTGAATGGGACCCCTCTCATGCACTGAGCTCAGCGCCAGCGAAGCCAAGTGTGCAAGCTCCCCTGGGGTAGTATCATCAGCCAGCCATCGGAGGCATAGCTTTTCCCATGGCTTCACAGCAATGGTGAACCCCTGTTTGGTACATCTATATTGGTTGGTGGTTTGATGAGCATTTTTTTAGTTTTCCCTAGTGATGATCAACAAATGGTTGGTTGAAACCACCAACCAGTTGATGCAACTGAGATTGAAGGTGCAGGCTGTCCCTTGTTCCAACGTTGTCCCCGGCGCAGTTGGTGGCTTTGGCGACCCTGTGCCCAGCTCTTTTGGGCCTCATCGTGGGCTGGAGGCGCGGGTGAATGCTTGTGCTGATTTGTGAGGCGACCTGACGACGATGATACCAACAGTGGTGACTACCATGTGGGGGGTGCTCAATATAGGGAGCCCAAAAATGGTTGGTCTATTATTATCGATGATTAATGTGAGATGATTTGGGGTCCCCCATTTCGAGAAACCACCATGTGCAGTTTTTCTCTCAGGTGATTTCGATCATGCAGGGTGAAGGGTTTGTGGCTACGCGGTGTTCAACCATGTGAATCAAAGAAACTCTAGAGGAAATGATTTCTTGTGGAAAGGTCATGTCCACTTCCGGCCACTAATGGAGGAAGAAGGTTGCAGATATATCAGCGGCCTAACTGACTGGTGCTTCAAGGGGCGGGTGGATTTTTTGGCGCCGAAGAGGCGGATGAGAGCGGCGCCTGCCACGGATGCGCATTGGAGTATCCATAGCGTACCACCGGTGATATCCCCTACAGTCACAGTTGGGAACACTTTGGGGTAGTACCACTTGTGAAGCCAGGTAGGATCAGGTTGGTATGTCCCTACCGTTGGTATGTCATGGTGATTGTGTGGTTTGTTATGGCATGATGCCTCCTGTTGGCCTCTTCTTGGCCCATAGCGATATAGCTTCCTATCGCAAAGGCAGGCACTTTGGGGGGGAGCCCGACCGTGGCACTGACAATTTGACCCCTCAGGCTACCAGCCTTTTCGTGGATTCCTTGAGACCTAGGAATCCAAAGAATTGGTCCATCCCAACTCACAGTCACAGTGAGCCGCTTCGGCGACCCCAGGACGTTTAGGAATGAACGTGGAGCTGTTTGGAGACCATGTGGACCATGCTAACATCGCCAAACCAGCGGCTACCGTGTAGCTTCGTTACACCATGCTGTTCCATGTAGCCAACCCACCGGCCCCAAACCATGAAGCTGAGCCTCGCGCACTTCTGTCAGTTGCGTTTGTTTCTTGCAAAGATGTATGTTTTGTCAGCCTTGTTTCTTTCTTGTCATTTTCTGTCAGTTCGTATGTTTGTTTTCTGTCAGTTACTTCTGTCAAAGATGTTTTCGTATGTTCTCGTTACCTTGTTTTTACTTTTGGGGAACATGTTCGCTTCGTAGGGTTGGGGCCATGGGTTTGATCAGCTTGCCACAGGATTGTCAGGAAGCGGAGACTTGCACGAGCAGCACTGACCAGCAATCAGAATGGATCGAGCCAAGTGTGATTCACAGCAAGGGCTGCGTGGGCAATGGGGCAGCCGAAAATGCAAAAACAGAGTTGTCCCCGTCCCTTTTTTGAATGGTGGCAAGAACCTGCCCATGCATGTTTCAAGTGGTTGCGAACTCGCTTGACTGGGGAAATATTGCTTGTTTGATTTCATGGGTCCAAGAGCGTAGTGAGGTATTGTTGCTCCTCTACAGATGGCTATGAAAAGGAATGGCACACGTGGTGTGAAACAAGCCAGGACACGTTCGAACAGGTTGTGTCACTGTTGCATGATACATTGGATTCACTTTTCTTGTTTTCAATTTGCATTATTTCATACGTGCACAATTACATAATGAATACTTATATACAGTAAGAATATTTATATTTTGTGTAGGTCATTCTGAGTCATATGTCCATCACATTGCCATGGCCAGCAGAGAGGGATTCCCATGTACGGTGTTGCTCACATGAAGAAAACACTTTACCATACGAATGTTCGCGGTTCAACCCTGCTTGGTGCCTCCAAAAGAGTTCCCACAGTTTCGGGTGTGGTCCGGCCCTAGCCCTTCAACATCCTTGAATACATGAGCGGGCATGGTAGATGTTTCAGTTCCAGAAATCTGCTGTTGAGTATTCTTGGACCAGTGCGAAGGGTACTTGTCGGTCATGATGTGTGTGGACATTGCATACACGGACAAATGATTGCACTTTCTCTCACGATATGCAGTCCTTTGCAATGCTGTGCATGTGGCTAGAAGATGGCAAAAGATGAACAGACCATTTGCATCTCTTCCGTGCACACTTTCATCTAAAGCTGCAGCCGCACAGAAGGCGCTGCAGGCCCTTGTAGTCCATGGTGACAATCACAGGCAAGGTAGCCCCATAGAACATATTCAGATGCGAAGCGCACAAATTGAGCCGAAAGATTGACTTGTCAATCAGCTAGCATGGAATAGAACTGATTATGACGGATTATTGTCAACCATATTATTGCTAATGAAAGCATGTCCAAAGTATCAAATCCATGGATGGTTGAAGCATGTTGGAGCCATGTCTTTGCGCAATACCACTAGCAGCACGCACGTGTGCGCCGTTTTCGCCCAGCGTCAAACGAGAGACGGCGATCACAAGCCTTCGGGCTTTGACCATGGCCATGACTTGTCAAGTCCAAGTGGTTCTTTGATGTACATGGTACTATCCCGGATTAGAATGACTATGACTAGGGATGAAGCAATACACCAGAATTGATTACCAATTTTGAGCCACACATTATAGGCTAATGAGATCTAGTAGGGACAAAATGGGATGAATTATATAATCAATATTCGCAGGGACCGGCATACCGAAAACCGAAGTTCACCAAGAATCACTTGGATGTTCCAGGTGGCAACCATGGATCCAGCTTTTGCCATCCTGGGTACCAGGAGCCATGATCAGCAGCCCCGTTTGCCTATTCGCTTTGAGAAGCCTTTTTTTGGGTGTGACTGAACCGGTAGCTGCCGATGTTTGTATTGCGCTTGCACATGTGATAGTTTGGTGCAACTGTATACCTGTAGTGGACATGTTAGTACTTCTCACTTGGCAAAATGATAAGTATTGAGTTTGCTGGAAGCATCGTGGATACTTGATGGGCAGAATTCCCAAGAGCACGTCCAAATGATCCATGCAAATGGCCAAAGACTCCCTCGGTCCGGTGTCCATCCCGAAAGTAGGTAAGACAATTGCAGCAGTTTTGTGCATAGTGTGGTCGATGGTTCATATGCTTTTGCTATCCAGCCAGCAGCCAACAGCCGGACTGTCATGATGTCATTGTGCATCAACATTTGGGAGCCCCCAAATCATTGCTTCCCCTAGTGAAATCATGCATTTTATGACATTTTTTGGCAATTCCTGAAGGCTTGCCAGTTTTTTGACTGGAATAGACCTGAGCATTTTGCAAGTAATACTTTACCTTCATAAATACATCTAGATACACCTATAGCGATTTACATGCATATATAGACCTTAGAATGTTGCTGTTGCTTTCTCAAAAAAGCAGAGCCGTATAGAGCCGTTGTTTGTTCATCCCTGACGACCACTGGCTTTGCGACTGGCTTTTGGTTGGCTGCCCAAGACACTTGTTGTTTGACACACACATGCCACCGTTCCAATCTAATACAGCTACGAGATGTATCAATTAAACTGTGATGACAGAAATAAGATTCATATCATATGCATGTGAATGTGAAGTTTGAATGCGTGCAATTCAACACTTATCCTATAGCCACACATAGCCACTACATTCACAAATACATGTATATATGTATATACATACACGGTTCATCTCGATACACACACAAACACATGCAGCTAGACTGCCATATGCTGTCCAAAGTTCATCAGATGCTTGTTTGAACATACTGTTGTACCATGCCCCGGGTCCCCGTCACAATGGAAACCTCGTAATGGCTCAATCGCAAGTTCAGATCCAAGGAGATAGAGCTGATCACTTGCTCATGCGTGACTGTTTGGGTTGGGTTTTGCTTTAAAGCTGAGCTCTCCAAGTTTGGATGGATCGAACATGTTTTGATTTCCTCGAGATTTACTGCTCAAGAGGTTTTACCGTTTGACCTTTTCATTGGCACCGTTATTATTTCAATATTGCGTTCTGTGCATTGTTGGTCTTGAAAACAGGAAGCACAAGCAGCTAGATTCACGAAAGGCCTCATCAAAGCGAGTCTTGAAGCTTTGTGGCACCGGTGCATTTGCTATATAGCCCTGTTTGATTAACCACAATGTCGGTCTCTGAGCCCACTATTTTGCATTGCCAGGGCATGGTCAACTATTGATCAGCGGTTTGTTTCACTTGGTTCAGATGCTGTAAATGCACTGTGTCACCACACGCCTGTCCACGTGCTCGTTTTCAAACATGGATGGGCACGCATGTATTTGTTGGGAGAACCCCCCCGACGCTCAGTTTTAAGACACTGCGTCGAGATGATATAGAGTTCTCAATGTTTAGTTTGCCTGGATGGCAATCATGAACCCAGCGTTTCCTGAGCGGGCTTCGGTAGATTCCTGGAGGTACAGAACTGCCTGTCACCCGTCAGAGTTTCCTGGTCACGCAGAGATGTGACCTGAAAGTCCATGTTGTCTTTGACGTGAGATGTCCAACTACTCTTGTGGGGGATGTAATTAAGTTATGAATTTGTAACTTGGTTGTTTCAAAGTTTTATATAGCTACGATTATTATATAAGTTTCATAACTCTCGTGATGACGCTATTTTGAAGTTATGACTTGATAACTTTTACGCGATACTGAAGTACATACCTCCAAAAATCACCAATTTTCCTCATGTTGATTGTTCGCCCCTTGGCGCCCTCATGAGATCTCATGAGTTGCAATCCCATGATTTCAGTTGACTCTTCCCGATAGACCATCGTGTTTGGGCCATCCCGGGCGGTGGAGATGTGATGGCCATGATGGCTGTGTGTGGATGTTTTTTCAGGACCGCAGCTCTCACTGTGATTGTGTGTTTTTTTCTGGGGGGGGTCTTTCACCACAGCCTAAACAAATGCGTAGGGTGGAGGCAATTGTAGTGAAGCTAACAGACAGTTCAATTTAAATACACATCCAGACATGCAGATGGTACTTTCAATAACAATTAAGCGAGCCGGTCGCTCAGGGAAAGGTTGTTGTGGGATGCTGTGGGCCCTTTTGCGCATATCTCATGAGCACCTACCTTGGCTCTTGTATCGAGAACAAAGCGGTGTCCAGAAAACTTGGCTACTCTGATTTCACCTTCTGGATTTCACGAAATGAGCAGTCAATACTGTTGAATGCTGATCTTTTTCAGCATCTCATTTGAGTCGACCCATGGTATAGTCATAGTTGCTTTTGTCATACTGTTTTTGACCATTTAGCAGTTTCTGAAAACAGGGGTGCTCCCACATCATCCAATATTAGCCACTTTTACCAATGAAGATCATCATTCATTTTTGGGGGTTCTCTATTTGAAGAAACCACCACGTTTGTTCAGTGAAGAACTTAGACTGGACAATTTGAGATTAATCGAAAATCTTCAAGGCCGAAGTCGACATGGCAAATAAAACTTGCAGTCGCCGCAACACTGCGATGCACAGATCCACTTTTTTTGTGGAGGGAAGCTTGGCCGCTTGGGACGGCCTGCCCTGTCACGTCACGGGCGTGGCTGGTTCTTTTGATTTGTTGTTCTTGTTTGTTCCTATTGGTTTGGGCATCGTTTTCCGTGCATTGTTGCTTGTTGATGGTTGGACCTCTGCCAGCATGTTGCTGCTGAGAGCGTGTCAGCAGCGCAGGATAGAATCCAGGGGTTGGAAGGGCCGACGAGGTGAGTGGACACCAAGAATTGCCATACATGCCGTAGGTGTGCATAGGCCTGCCCCTGGTTGATGCCATATATCTCTAGTACCAGTACCGCGGCGGTGGACGAAGTTTCCAGAATAGGAAGCCTACAGAAAGAGAGGGTTGACTTAGATGGGGTGATGCTGTCGCCTATTGTCCGAACTATGATTACATATGGATTGTGTGCGGTTTTGATAATGGCTATGTGGGTTATGATGATGATTGTTGTTTATATTTGGTGATTGCTTGGTGGTGATGATGATGATGATGATGATGATGATGATGATGATGATGCTGACGACAATCAGGATGATAATCTTCGATGATATTTCAGGATGTTTGATGATGTTTGATGATGTTTGATGATCTTTGGTTAGTGATGTTTAACCATGATTATGGAAGGAGAAGGAGAAGAAGATGATAATGATTATGATGATTTCAAAGAATGTTCTATCTAAATCAACGCTGTCATGGAACCCTGATTTTTTGGGCAGTTTTGACCTGCAAACTTGTTTCTGGCCACCGTTGCGAGCATTTTTCTGGACAGCTGGGCAAGGAAAAATCGCAAAATGTGGATCTTTGTTTGCGATGTTCATACTCAAAAAGTGGTTTGCAACCCTTCCATTTCTTTTTACGAGTTTGACTTGCAAATGTGCTTCTCGCCACAGGAGCGTGCACTTTTTGTAGATCTGAAGTTCCAAAAGTGGCGCAACATCCGCAGTTCTATTTAATTACAGGTTTTATTTGCAAATTTGATGCTCGCCAAAGGGGCGTGGACTTTTTGCTTCCTCCTCTCCTAACTGGCGTCCGCAGTTTGAAGCGAGCAATCTGAACGAAATCATGCTGAACACACAGACCGACATAGGACGAATCGTTGACAAGCGTCAATCGCCCTTCTACCAGTCTGTACTGGAAGGCATCCTTTGAAGCTCTGAAGTTGCATGAACTTTGCTAATGAAGTACCTCTTCAGGCATGCGATGCATTTTGTTTAGTGCTCATGGTGGGGTTCATGAACTAATTCACGATTCTCGAATCCTCATACTATTTTTCTCGATTGATTCTATTCTTCTTCAGGGACCCGTTCTGGACTCTTCGACCGAAATCTTGGTGTTCCTCTGCCGGCCGGCAACCCGTGGTGGGCCCTGCAACCTGCGGCTAAAGTCGCAGGAACACAGCGCGGGAGAGGTGTGTCATCTCTGCTCCTTTTTCTCAGCGCGGCCGACCCAATGCTTTACGAAAAGCTCGCGCGATTTGGTGCTCGATTTTTGAAGATCCTGATCCATACCTGGTACACCTGATGTGTGCAGACTCAGCTGAACGATGGAAATTATACAGAAGTTTCATTGCATTTCCGACCTTGTCTAACATATCAACCAGAAACAGCATGCAAACCAAGAGGCAGCTCGATGAGGAGCTGAGACATGATCACGCTTGACTGAGTACAGTCCACAGATTGGGTGTGCTAGGTGCTTTGTGAAGATCTTGAACTTTCTTTAGGCCGAATAGATTCGTCAATTCGGTGTCGCAGTCTTGTGAAGTTAGATAGACACCACATGAGAGTCATGACTCCCCGCTTTTCCCATGGCCCCGACCGAAAATGTTTGGGAACAACTAGAGTCATCCATGCTGGTAACCTTGCGGAGATTACATGCAAATTATTGCAGTATGATTACTTGAATGTGCAGCCATTCATGAGCTTGGGCACTTATAATAAACCGCTGAGGTCGTCATTCAATTGTTCCGGCCTGGCCACGGGAAATGATTCTGAAAGGGTAGGCCAAGTTGAATTTGGGGATTTCTCAAAATTGGGGGAACCCCACAAATGGATGGCTTATGCTGGATTATTGATTGCTATAAATGGTCTACATATATGATGGGGGGCCCCGTATTTTGAGAAGTACCCATGTCTTGAATGTGGACACAATGGATTTGGTGACGTTGCCAACTGTGAAGCGTCACCAGCTTCATGCATTGTTCATATGAGCACATGTGTGTGAGCAGTGTTGGTAGCAATGTTATCATGTTTTATTCCCATTTTGTAAAGGTGTTCTCTTCTATATAATTCGCACGGAACTTGGAGAGCAGAACCAGCCCATTTTTGTAGGCAAATTGGTTTGTTTCTGTAGGCCTGGACGAACGACACGGGTAGACACCATCTAGAGGCCACGGATGCTGAATGCTGGCGCTGAACCGGCAGCCGCTTCAGTGCCTTGCACCCGTTGCACCCTCCTCTCGCGACAGAGTCACGTGACGGAATGGCAAAAGTGGACGCATGGGACTATGGTTGTCCTGGATGTTGCACCAAACTATCCTCCATAGCATGCGGAGAAAGCAAGGCAACAAAACACTATAGCCACGCAGATTGTTTATGGCCTCCATATGCCACCGTAATTTGGAAGATTCGCTGACATGCTTGATTGGATCAGGTGGGAATACCTGACCCTTCGACAACATGTCAGTATGGATATCATGGCGAACCAGAATGGGACGGCCCATAGTGTTTAAGTTTTGACTGTTGAGAGTGGTTGCCAACCAGCCATATTTCAATGGAAGCTTCCAGTTCCACACGTGCGGATGCACAATAATTCATACAAGTATGATCAAATATGTAAAAATATATCCATATGTTTGGAGTTTGTTTGTGTGTTTGTTTCTTTTCCTAGATGTGTAAATGTGTGCAGTGTTTGTGCAATATTTTTCAATTGCAGGTGCATACTGTTTTTTGCATTCAATTCATTCACTCACATGCACAACATGGCTACACTCAGTTACATCCATCCATCCATCCATCCATCCATCCATCCATCCATCCATCCATCCATCCATCCATCCATACATACATACATACATACATACATACATACATACATACATACATACATACATACATACATACACACATACACATGTGTATGTAATATTATACAGTTGTTTTTGCATTTTCTGTGTAAAAAGACATATTTGTCTAAAAAGAGTATAAGAGCACATGACATGATTGACATGCACATCAGTTTTGCCCATATGAGCAGAAGCCAACTGATCTGAGAATCAGATACTCGCTAGAATTGGTCATGTCTCAATATCCGTTATGTTTGCTTTCTTTGAGTCTTCATGATATCTCAGGGTGACAGGTTTGGACCAATCGTATTCAACGAAGACTTCACAGCAAGTTCATCATCCTGTTTTGTGGACCACACTGCCGCGCCGCCGCGCCACGAGGTTCGTTTTGAAAAGGCCACGGATTTGTTGTGGCGGCTGACATACTACAAGCCCTCCCCAAATTTTTGAGGCCAACAAACCATTTCAGCCGGCATGGTGAAGAACGCAGCTCCAGCATGGTAAAACCAGAGCGGTCAATACTACATAGCTACACCATGCTACACAATGCTGCACCATGCTACACCAGGCAACACCACACCTTGGTTGTTTGTTGCATTTTGCGAGTGGGAATATCTGGGACAACTAAACAGCCATGTCAAATGTTCCCGAGTCTTCACTTTGTCCCTGTGGTGTGTTGTGTTTCAATCGATGTTTGAATTGTATTCAGCAGCTCCAGGAACCAGCTCCCAGTTTCTGAATGCTAAGATTCGTAGCGGCCTGAGCCGAACGGCTGTGATGTTTGCGTGCTGCACAGCTTGTGCAGATGTCAAGCTGGAGGACACCAGGGGCTAGCTGTACGAGTTGTTTGGCAGTCGTCAACCAAAGGACCCAGGAATTCCAACTTCACGTGTTGAATAAGCCGTTCGTTTCAGTGTCGAAAAACCATGGTTTATTGATGCAACCCCCAAGCCACTCCTTTGAGATGCCCCGGTAAAAAAAATCCCAAGCCCAAGCCACTTTTTGCTTCTTCACCTGTGGGATTCATTCAGTTGATGCCCAGGTTCCTGCTTTGGAAGGGCCATTGCATGCAACTCTTGGTTCACATAGCAGGAATAATGCCACCTTGTATACTGGAATTTGCTTGACGGGCCCCAGTTGTAGAAATGCCTGATGAAAATAATGTGCATTGACTTATTATCCCTATCTATTTTCCATATTTACTTTATACTAGGCGCACATGACATGAGCATTTTCGAAACGCTACCTCCACTGTGTGGTTTGGCCATGTCATGTGACCAAAACGGCTGGTGTGATTGGCGTCTCAGAGTTTTTTACTTAAGCTGGAGAGTGACGGATGACATAGCATGGCTCTAGTGTTTGAGAAAAATACAAGACTCTGTATTTGTTTCTGACATTCTTTTGACTGAAGGCCTGAGGGTTCTACATTCTATCTCTGAGTTTCAGTGCCTGCAGTGCCATGTCATGTGCCTTCTGCGCCAATCACTTTGCAGGAATGGAACTAGCGCGTACAAAGGTTTGTTATTTACACTCGGCTGCTAAGGTACTTTGCCTCCTAAAACTTTGGATTGAGAATCTCAGGGTAGCAAATACCATTTGTACCCATATAAGAGCTTTTGGTATTCATAGCAAGTTAGAACTGACTCTTAATAGCTTTTGCAACGCGCATGGAGGACCATGGTTGGTCAAGGCTTGATTTACTGCAGTTCCGGTGCCATGTCATTTGGTTTCCTCGTTGAAGCGTGTAGATGTGGAATTTGCTTGTCTCTGAGATATCATCAATCTTCTAGTTTTGGCATATCCATCCTTACCCTTCAGTCATATAGCACTTGGAAATCTGGAAGTAAGGACTGTATGGTTCCACAGCCTGCTTGCGATATAACAATTTCACAGTACAGCTCAGCAATTTGACAAGTTTTTATGACGTCGAAATGAAGGGGAGAAAAACAAACGCTTTCCGATGGGTGGAGGCAAATGACATGTCTTTAATTTTTTTTAGGCTTTCACATTTTGGCTAAGTCATTAAGGGTGAATACATTTCGATACCCCTACGGATGTTCATGTCATCTGTAGCGGCTCTTGCTCACGGATGTTCATGTCATCTGAACCTAGTATATCTATTTTATCGATTGTGTTGTCTATCTATGTAATCTATCTTCTCAATCACACTTGTTTTTTCTTTTTCTTTTTTGTTCTATGTGTGTTATATGTTGTTGTTCTGAAATGCCTTATATATGGTGTTTTTTGTTAACTAATTATCTTACTTTCATCATTTATATATCTACATTGTTTGTAGATGTCATCTATTACGTCCATATTATACAATAGGTGATTGTGCCTATGTATTTGTCTTATCTATCTTGATTGTCTTATCTGGCCTGTTTGCCTTAACTATTTTATCTACATAAGGTATGTTTCTTATCTATCTGTCTTATCTAGTTTCCATTTACCTAGCTCTAACGTCTCGTATGTATTTTGTTTATGTGTTTTTAAACAACTATCTACCAACCTACCTATCTACCTATTTACTTATCTACCTACCTACCTATCTACCTATCTACCTATCTACCTACCTACCTACCTACCTATCTACCTATCTACCTATCTACCTACCTACCAACCTACCTATCTACCTATCTATCTACCTACCTACCTATCTATCTAGCTATCTATCTGTCTGTCTGTCTGTCTGTTTATCTATCTAATCTGATCTAATCCAATCCAATCTAATCTGATCTGATCTAATCTAATCTAATTTATCTATCGCTTATATGTCCTCTCTCTCTCTTGTTTCTAGTTTTTTTCTGATCTATCGAGTCTATTTGATCTATTTGATATCTTTGATCTGTGTACTCTATTTAATCGATTGCATCTATCTGATATTTTGATATATTTGTATTTCATTTTTTTAAACTCATCTATCTGTATCTATCTCTCTATCTTGTCTTTTCTTATTTTATCGTGTCTTGTTTGTATTTTTTCTTGTTCTGTCTTTTGTTTTTTTATGATCTGGTCTTGGCTGATCTTCCTATCTGATGTGTCTATAAAAAAATAGTTTGGTTTGGATAGGATGCGGCCAGGATTGATTTTATTGTCAAAGTATCAGCAAGATGCAGGCTCACATCCGTTCTGTGATGATGTACTAAAATCCTACCGAATCCCTGGTTTAGTTAAGTAGTACAGTATTGAAATCCACCGTGAACATTTTGGTTGGGCTCCTGAAAATGCAGCCGAACCACCCTTTTTGGTTGCTCATGTCCTCAGCAGATCCTAGCACAAGAACCCACAAACCAAGCAAAGGAACCAACCAAATCCAACCAAACCATCCAACCAAGCAACCCAAAAACAAGCTTCCAAGCAGCATGACATCCAACCAACCAATCGTCCAGCGCGGGGCATGCTTTTTAGCTCCGGGATATGAAGCCTCGAAGCACAGGAGCCGAAGCCAACCTTCATTCGGCCGTCTGTGTTGAGTGCTTTGTCAGGCCAGCGAAGGGGCTTGGTTGGAGAGGAACATCACCCAACGCCAGGGTGCATGGTGAACTGCTATGACACGTCCAGGGCATTGATGGCAAAACCTTTCGTTCGCTGTTGGCCACTTCTTCGTAGTGGCCAAATATGATATAAACGGACATGACAACTAGGTGTATATTCGACAGAAATCAATGGAACAGAAGAGGTCTTCAGCATATGAACTCAGATTGGCCACACAAGGGACTCTTGTAGCATGATCCACCGCCCTCCTCTGCAAAGGAGTGGCCGATAAACCTGGATGAATTGATGCATACTGGCTCTTAGACCTTGCCTTCAGACCATGCTTTTGGGGAGGTAGGGATGCTTAGTGTGGGTAGTTCTCCAATGACCTCAGTTTTACACCTGTGATTTTGTTCAGCATCATGCGTGGTGCTGAACCTGGTGAGGTGTACAGGAATATATGTATATAAATATATATATATATATATATTTATTTATTTATTTATTTATTTATTTATTTATTGGTTCAGCACAATTTGGATGTTGCTTGCAACCCTGACTATAAGTAGGACAACCGTCCCGCGGGCTATGGCGGACGCCCAGACAACAACTTCGTGGTGGTCATCAAGGGCGGCCTGAAGAGTCTCATGAAATCTTTGGACGTCTCTGACCCCAGCTGCATTATCGTCAAGGCGGGGCCTGCTGGACGCTGAAATTGGAAGTGCTAAGTCACTGGCTGGGTGTCAACCAGCCCACTACCCTGCTGAAATTGGAAGTCAACTAAGTCAACCTGAAAGTGGACTTGTCATGTCAGGGTAGTGGGCCGCCCCTGATCCTGGATGGCCGTGTCCGCATCCAGCTGACGTCACTGTGCCAGGATGTCTCTGTCGCAATGTTCGCAGAGTGGAATTCGATTCCTGGAATCTTGGTGCTGCCGGTGCTGTGCTCAATCAGCTGCTTCTGAAGTAACCATAGGGTAACACCTGAAGTGACAGGTGCATCATGGAATAGCTGCAGGGAATCATTGAATCGCCATGAATCCCTTGCTGGGAATCCGCAGCAACCCACAGTGATGAGTACTGCTCCCCATTGCCCCATTGCCTTCCAATGGAAATAGTGAATGGATGTGAATGGCATGTCCCAGAAATAGGCAGTGAAGTGGATCCTATGACTGTGAGTGACTATGAGTAGTTGCAGTAATTTCAGTAGTCGTGAGAGCAGTGGCGGTGGTGGTGGTGGTGGTGGTTTCGAATATGACGCTCGGTTCACAAGTACTGAATGCGTATGGCGTATTGTCACTATGACCTCTAATATGCTATGCTCATGATCCCGTTTAGACTGTTTTGCAAGTGTTTCACAACAGTTCGTTTATTCCCACCCCCAGTACATAGAACATATAAAACAGTCTTCCTCTCAAAGAAATGCAATGAATTGGGACCTTGGTAATAATCTCGACTTTCACCATTGTTCCTGCATCATTTTGAGATGAATGAAGTTTCAGCTTCAATCCCTTAGAGTGGATCCTTGACGTCCCTTTAAGCTGATGGCAAGTGGACGCAAGTGCGCGCATGCAAGATACGTAAGCAGAAGGTCTTGAGCAGGGACAGAGTTTGCTCCCCAAGGCTTAGCGGTGCATAATTTCTGGACGGCTTATACTGGTTCGTAAGTCCAATATGGTGAGTGCAGAAAAAAAAAACCGGTTGGCTACTTCCGACATGCCTCTAACCTACGGTCGTTGGGGAAAATGTGGACCCAGGATTCATGTTTTATTGACTTTGCTCATAGGGGAATATATTTAAAAAGCGATGGGGTTCCACTGAAGTTATCCATGAAAGGACCTAAGTGTTTGATAATTCTTTGGTAGCATTGCAACCAACCGGATCTTACGCGTTGAATAGCATACCACGAACAGTTGCCGTGGGACCTTATTTTCGACATATGGGGAGGGTGTGTGCTCCAACTCAGAATTAGCAAGGAAGATCAAGGAAGTCAAATCCAGAGTTTTCATGAATTTAACGGATAGAAAGTGATAAAATAGTAGAACTGGTTCATAACATGCTTTGATTATGAGCATTGATTGGTATCCGGTTTGAATGAGCACACCCTCTCAAACATATGAAAGTTGACTTTATGACCTGCTCGCAGCTCAGGAAATGAGCAGGTTGAAGTGTATGACCAGCTGATCAAAGTCAACGGAGCAGCTCAGTTTACAGTGGATTGGGGTTGGGAAGGAATCATTTGCGTGCTGTCAGATCAAATTTTGCGGCGCCGGATGCTGTCAGGTTACATCTTGCCACAGGTTTCTTGCTGGTTGAAAGGGTGAAGAAGAAGATCATAGCCGTTCTGGATGTGTTCAATTGTGGTCCATTTATGTAGCAGAACGGCAGTTGCATGTGCCGATGGTCCGCGACCTCCAATGGCAAGTTCTGCTCACACGGACATGAGCGCGGCTCGCAACCAGAGGGTACTACTGAGCTGCTACTGGTTATGTTTGGCACCTCACTGGTTTTCATTTCCACTTTCTTCCACACTGGTGATGTCTTATGACATCCTGTGACCAGATGTTTTCTTTGATAGCTGCAAGGGCCATGTCGGACAAGGCATGAAGTGAAAGGAACTGCAAGCACAGACATGGCTCCACCGCTGCACGAGTCACAGGGGTTGGCCCTTTTCTTGAACGTGGCGGCTCATCAAATGATCAAAGCAGTTGCTGTCCAAATATGCAGCCATAAATGCGGCAATTACTAGGACTATTTGAAACAATCCCCCCCCAAAAAAAAAAAAACAAAAAATGCCGAGGTAATTCCGGACCCATTTTAAATTACTAGCTGCGGACGTGATATCCAAAGCATGGTGACAGGATACAACTCAGCCGCTGCTTCCACGTTCAGGACCCCTGCAGCAGTTGCTCAGCTGCCCGTGCAAGCGAGAGGGGCTGGCAAGAATTTACCATTCGGTGCTGTGGTGGGTTGGTTCAGTAAGAGGTTGATGTATCATGACTGGTTTGTGGTTTCAAACATTTTTTATTTTCTCCAGTAATGATTAACAAATGGTTGGTTGACTAATACTTTTCATAGGGCTTGAAACCACCAACCAGATGATGTATCCCAAAGGCTTACCTTCCGGAAACAGGTTGCATTGTTTCAGCAACATTTTAAATTGCGACGTTTGAACTGTTTGCATTCTTTCCACTTCCAGGTGAATCAGTTTGCCAGAAAAGTATTTGGAAGGAATCCGCGCCCAAATGATGATTGAGGGATAGTGATACTGAATATTGCTTGATTCTAGTGGTTTCAAAAGAGGTTTGGGACACCGGCAGCCAGATGCAGTATTTGCGGTTGTCAAAAATTAATAGGGAATGGTCATTCAAGTGACTAATCCTGAAAAGAATCATCATGAAGGGAGGTCTTGAATTAAGTGAACCAAATTGAAGCAGCAAGTGAGACCACCCATCCAAAGCTGATGATGACGGTTCTTCAGTTCTTCCCAACATTTTCCCAGCGTGGGTATGCCGTGGTGCGAGGCGTGTCAATTCCCTACAACTTTTTGAACACTCCATACATGACCGGTTGGTAGTCGAGCCGTTGCGACCTATTTTTTTACGGTGGGTTTGACCCATCCCTATAGTATTGCTATATCCACATATTTCTCCTGTTCTTGTTGGATATTATTGTCACCTTTTATCAACCATTTGCCACTGCATGCCATTTCTACACACTGGTAACAAACCATTGCCGAACCTCTGTCAGAACCATTCCCAACCATTGTATATGACGACTACGAACCACTATTATAAACCACAAGCTAGTTACTAACTATCATAAACCACTATTACAAACCACTATCATAAACCACTATTATAAACCATTGTTTCTAACTTTTTGATTTCAACACAAGCTAGTTACAAAGCATCTACCGCCAAAAAATCTTCCAAGTCCCTAAGGTCGATCACTCAGAGCTGCTTGGCAGCGGTGCGTTAGGTGCGTGGCAGTTCTGCAGCTGGATGTGACGCTGGGGACCCCTATAGCATCACAGTCATCACAGGCATCACCGCTGTGGCACCAAAGCTGACAACCACCAGCGCACTGGGGATGGACATTAAGCTGTGATGATTTCCATAGGAAGGAAAAGTATTCAAAGATGTCCAAGCCTGAAGCGGGTTGCACCGCTGAAGGGGCCTTATCTACAAGGGCCAGGGTTCTTTCAGGGGTTGGGGTTGCGGCATTCTATATTCAACAAGCTGTCTTGACAATTCAGATTATCCATCAGTCACATAATATTATTACTGGTATTAATCATTGCTTTCCCTATTATAAATGGTTGTTATCCCCCATTATTGGTTGGTTAATATTGGCCCATAGCCACTGATAATAATTATATAGATAGAAGTGCTCCCAGCTGTTGTCATTTTTGTAAGACCTTTGGACCCAACGCACTCAGACGATGTTTGCTGGGCACGAGATGGCTGCAAAGCTTATGGATGACAATGCACTCTGAGTCCATCGTTTGGAGAGGGTTAAAGGGACATGGCATAGTTAGATCTATTATGGTTATGCTGACGTATTGAACTGAAAACAGATATGCATGCGCACGCATGTCCACATACATTTTTTAAATATTCATATACCCTAAGCTTCCAGGGACTATACCCGGTATAGTCGAGGTTGGAACCTTGATACCAGGGTTTGCTAGCCTATACCAGGGATCATTCTAGTATATTCGTTCAAGTTTTCCCAGCATAGGCGTTCATGAGTTCCCAGTATAGGCGTTCTTGGCCAAAGATAACAGACACTTGAAAAGGTAAAATCGATGCCGGAAAGTTCGCATTTCAGAGCTGATAATTCAAAACTACCTTTACAAAATTCAGCAACATCGTCCACGTGCTGGTATAGTTTTTCCACGTGCCGGTATAGGGGTTCCACGTGCCAGTAGAGTCGTTCCACGGTTTGTCCATGGTTTGTCCATGGTCCCCGCGTATTCTGCTTGGCCAAGGGATTGTGAAAATCATGGCACTGACACTTGGTTTTGAATTTCATGCACTTCCTGGTATGGTCGTTCATGTGCTTTTCCCCGTATAGCCGTTATTGGTTTCCCAGTATAGCCGTTGATAGTTTCCCAGTATGTGCGACCAATATTCCCCGTATAGTCGACCAAATTCCATTTATAGTCGAGCAATCCTGTTATGTGCTAGCCTATACCTGGTATGGTCTTTGAATCATAGGGTATATGTGTATGTATGGCTAAAGGTAAATGAGTGCACATATGCAAACATACAAGTTGATGCCCCCCAGTTATGAGACATCAAAAACGTTTCCAGTAATACTCGTTGCATATATAAAAAACAACATGCGCACGTATTTCTGCAGTGTAACGCAACATGATATACATGCACGAAGTTCGTGGTATAATGTATATCCATTTATATTTACATATATACATATATATATATATATTTAGGTGTGTGTGTGCATATACGTTTGTAACGAAATATGTGATGATGTGTAATGGATATTGTGGACGGTACTGCAATGCAGCATGTATGGCCAATGCATACAGTAGTATTATGTATGCCAGTAACCTACCGTGATGCAGATAATACAATGTAATGCACGGAATTAATTCATGTCATGTATGTGTTGTTGGTCATGTAGTGTACATATTTTAGTTTTGTACAACGACCAAATTGCCAAGCTGGGGGGAGCTTGATTGTTTGCATGATGTTGCATGTTTGTTAAATTTGTATGCACATATCTGTTTCTGCGCCGGCATACATATGTACACATGTGCATTTAATTGTGAGCATACAAGCACATGTACAGTGCTTGTTCAAATCATCGTTTGTTGGTTTTGCTTCAATTTGGAGACAGATTTTATTCAGCCACATGTGACACGAGCCACCGCCAATCCTCTAAGTCATGCGGGCATAAGGACACCGTGCGGGATGAAAAGGATGCAGAGTTCTATCTCACGATGAGACATCCAGATGAACGATCCTTGACTTCAGCAATGTGGTGATTCTGGCCAAATTTGATCAAGAGGTCCTGAGGTCCTTTCTGTATTCCTAAGGAAGAACACTAGAACACTGAAACATTGTAAATCATTGGCGCATTGCAATATGAACCAGTCGTATTTTTTGGGTGTGCGATGTGACACAACAAGTAGAGACCCACGCATGTGCTGCCCGGGGATGCCCCATTGCTTTGGAAATGGTGATGTTTTGTTGCTCTTTTTTTCTTGGTTGGAGCCAGACGCGGGTCTGTCTCAAGAGACTCCGTCTTCAATTGAAGGATCACAGATAAAGGTATAGAGTATATAGCTATATTTAGCTCCTGGAATTCCCCAGGATTGTTGATGATTGTTGTAGATCGCAGGGGAACTAGGGCATGTGATTGCGGCCAGTTGATTAAATATGGTTGTGAACATCGCCGAGGGTTGCCCGACTTCAATGCGTAGCGGAACACTTCAGGAGATTGGTGACGATGAGTGCGTTTACAACCTCAAAGAAAATGGATTGGTTGGTGTCAATCATGGGTTCTTGCAACGGCATTGGTAGGAAGAACATTTTTACCAAGTGTTGTAGATGCGGTTGCGTGTTATTACAAAGCATTGCTTGAAGGGTTATAACCTGCGCTGTGAGGTCATAGCATGGTGATATCCTGGGGAAGCCCATCTCCAAGATGGTGGGCAAGACTGAAAAAGACCAAACACGAAGTCAACCATTGCAGGAACAGGTGGCTGGCTGTCAAGCAGCTTGTAATACGGTGCTTTAACACCTCACAGCATGGGCATCTCTCAGCTTTGCCAGCCACAGGAACCGTGGGTTCCGACCAAGCAACTACAAAGGCAATCAAATGCAACTGCTAGTCAGGTCACATCCCTGCAAAAATGTTGAATCACACATCTTGTTCAAGCTCCAGGACATTCAACTCTCGGATCAGCTCATGTGATTTTATAGCTATACAGCTGGCTGGTTAGCCCATTCAATGGCAGCTAGTTCCATAACTTCGGCAACTGACCACCAACCACCAAGACCAGCGAACCAGCCAGCCAACCAACCAACCAACCAACCAACCAGCCACAGCAGAGGCACGGCAACGGTCGCCTTTCCCAGGCTTGGTCGCTTTCGAAAAGTCGGAGCATTTGGGTCTCGACCCTTGGAGCCGCCAGGGTGTGGGTGTGGTGCCATGGCTTCTCCGTGGGTATTTTGTGGGTTGGAGAGCGCAGTCTTAGTAGTGGTAGTGGTAGTAATAGTAGTAGTAGTACTAATGGTAATAGTAATAGTAGCAGAATCAAGACTATCAGTAATGTTGGTTTCTGATTAGTGTAACCCCCCCTAAAGTAATGAAAATAGATGAAACCAACAGGTAGATACTAAGCAGAAACCAACATTATCGTTAAGATTCAATTTGAGAGTTGAGATCCTGGCTTTGCTTTTGTCTACACGTCAATGGTGTTCACCAAGAACCCAAGGCCACATGCTGACAGCCTAGCCATCACATCGAAGTTTGGGAGAGCGGCGTGAAGGAGGTGAAGGGAACAACATTGTTACAAAATTAAGGGACAAAACCAAATTCATCCAGATTCATCACCAGAATCAATACTACATAATTTTGCCAACTTGGGAACTGCAGGTTTGTTGGCAGCGCCCTGAACCCTTTTTTGATGGTTGTTTGATGGGTGGCGAGGCATGGATTCAAGAACGGCCACCATTGCAGATTGTAACCTGATCAAGACCAAGTGAAGACATATTCAGGAACAAACAGACTTAGCAAGGCTCTAAATGATTTGTTCACCCTTCCACAAAGTGAATGTAAGAGGATAGGTCATCAGGAAGTGCGAAAATCAAATGGTAGGAATGGTAGGAATCCCAGCAGGACTGACCGTCCAGGAAAACGTTTGCCATGACTGTCATATATTTCCTTCATTTGATTTCATGTGTCATAAGCCGGTGGACGGAAAGTTCTTTGACGCGCGGCCGCATGAGGACATCAGCTTTCGCAAAACGCTGTCCACGAGGCTTGTGAGAATCAGGAAGACTTGGGATTAGATGTAAGGAACCAGTAGCCAACCATGATGTAGTCAGCATCAACCATTCTTATCAACCATTACTAGCTTACTGGCTACTATTACCCATCATTCAACCAAGCACGAACACATCATTCAACCAAACATGAACACATCAACCATGATCCAAACTTTTTTTGATGGGGCCATCAGTTCTGGCTCTTATCATCGGATTATCATCATGGGATCGGTATTTGCTTGTTTGTTTCTGTTTTTTGTTCATGTTGCTTGTTTATTTTCACCACACCTGCAGCTTTGGGAGGTCTAGTGGAAGGTTTAGTGGAATGTGAAGATTCATGACGTGTTTGCTCATGATACACCGAACCCCGAATATGTCCCACAACAGATGCCGGCAGTCGGCTCACAGATCTTCAAGTCATGGTTGTCTCCAACAGGTGTATCATGACCAGGACTTTCGGGTGGTACGTTGAACTGCAGGAGTAGCATCAGGATGTTGTTAGTAGTTCACATTTGGCTGTGGGTCAAAACCCTGTACCCCTGGTTCCCCTATCATTAACCATTGTTTTCCCTTGAAAATGGTTGGTTAATATACCCATTACTGGCTGGTTAATATTGACCCATAGCCATTTCTTGTGGGTTGCAGCGAACCCTGCCCCAAAGCCTACGAATCAAAGGTTGGGCTGCTGGCGCAGGTCCTTGACAGTAATGGGTTTGACCATGTTTGACCTGCCACAGATGGTGACCATGATAGTGTTGCGAGTACCAAAGAAACCTCCCAGTGCAGCGGTTGGTGGCTTGGATTTGCTTGGCCGGTGGTGGTGAGGCTATCTTAGCCTCGGCCCAACCACCCTTGGGATTGCTGGGGGAGGGCATCAGCAGGGCCATCCAAGACTTGAGGCCCTGGGTCGCTGCGATTTCGGGCGGCTGCTTAGCGACGTGGAACTCGGATGCTGGGACGCGGCAGTGCCATGCCGTTTCGGTGGCCCTGAGTGGCTCGTTGCTGGTTGCCATGTTAGCAGTGGGACTCAATCTGGCTGGTGGTTTCAAATATGGTGGTTTCTCAAAATAGGGGTGCCCCGAAATCATCAATTTATAAATATTTTTGTAACAAACCAACCAGTTTTTGGGTACCCCCATTTTGAGAAACCATCATATTTTCTATTTTCCCCCATGATTACTAACAACTGGTTGGTTGTCCAATATTTTTCATAAGGCTTGAAACCACCAACCAGTTGAAATTGATACTAGCTGATGGTGAGATGTAATCAATGAAGAATCTTTTCATTGGGTAGTTTCGACTGGAGTGGCGCCTGGAGGAGGCATAGTCAGCCCCAGGGTGGGGATTTCACATGGTTAAATGAAGTGAGGAGATCACAAGCTCATGGGGAAGATACAGCCAGGCAACCAGCAAATGCCAATGGGGGGCCACCGTGGCGCAGCCTGAAAGCGCCTGGGAAGCCAGTGGATGGACACCCCCACCGGGTGATGAGAAAGCTTGGCATTGTGAGGAATCCCATGGCCTCCGTCACCAAGGGTCCACTGTTGATTAGAGTGACTGACTATGGATCAGTTGCCCCCAAAAAATGCGCTTGCACAAGGTACACATGTTGATGTTGCCAATGCTGCTTTTATTACCGACCATAGATGCACTATAGACCTCAGATATGCGTTGATAGCATCCCTATAAGTCCCGGTAGCCAACGGTTCATGAGCAATTTGTTTCAGAACAGGGCTCCGAATGTAGTTTGAGAGAGGGCCTTCAAATCGAGCTGCCGACTTTTTCTCAGTTATATTTTTGTGTGTGTGTTTTTTTTTTTTTTATGTGCTTCTAGCTTTTAAAAACTGTGGCACACAAATGCACACAATGTACACATATACAACATCTGCAAACCCCAAGAAGCAGCTTGCATGTCAAACCGGGCCAGAGGCAGCCTCCAGAAAAGAACGTCATTTCAGTGGGTTTCCATTGGTTGAACTGCTGAAC
>VSDK01029966.1:191971-205081 GCA_009767595.1 Symbiodinium kawagutii
AACCTGCGAGAGCACTTGGCTTGTTTGGACTTATTCTTAGATTTTTTCTGTGATTTCTACATATCTATTTTTTCAATTGATGATATATCTATATTATATATATATATATTTCATTTATATATATATATATATATACGATGATTTTTCCTTTCATTATCGCTATATATATAATTATTACTGTTATTGTCAGTATTTTACATAGATTATGACCTCATGTGTGGAAATTCCACATGATGGCTCAGATTTCACTACCGGATTGTGCAGACTTTACCCTACACTACCCGATTTGAACATTTCACCACCTCAGTTTGCTTTCTCCCCAGAGATGTTGGAAGGTGTGCGCTGGATTTCCCTGCATATTTCTGCATGTTTGCATTCGCTGGGGTATCAACATGGTTAATTCATGGTTAACTCATGGTGGTTGTTAATTAATCATCAACCTGGACCCACCCAGAAAGCAGTCATAAAATGCATCGTCTCTTTTATGACTTTGTTCATCATCACAGCTGTCCTTTGAATCCGACCGGACCCAACGGTGGCTTCACGAAGATGTGGGACATGATGGGGTCGGAGTCACGACGTAAGGAAAACCCAAATCTTTGTGTTTGTCCTCACGACCGGATCCTGGCCATCAACGGGGTGTCAGGCCGGGTCCCACCAGCTTGCCACTCTTGCGCTGCTGAGCTATGAGATGAAACCACAAGAGGTTGAAATGACCTCGCTGGCTGATTGATTAAAATTTACTAAAACATAACTTTTCCACGTGTAATTAAACATGTTCTTTCTTAAATACGCAATTACCGGTATATATGTACACACATTTATGTAGATATTTGCTGATAAATGTATATAGACATTATTGTTCCATGCATATATGCATGTAAGCACAAATGATTATACAGTATGTATCATCAATCATGGTGACGATCGGATTGTTTGCTGACCAGTTTTTGATCCGCTTCCTCACTCCCACAACTTGGCCTCGAGCTGTAACTTGACAGCAACCCTTTGCAGGTACTCCCTTGGAAATGGTGGAGAAGTTGAAGGATCCGAAGACCAGTTCCCTGGAGGCATTGCAAGCGAGGCTCCATGGACCCCCAAACATCATCCAAATTCAGCATGAATTAATACGTAGTAACGGATTTGAATAACCATCATAAATCAAAAAGTGAGTTAAAAAATCAGTGGGAAGGTTTTCGACCCATTGAATCCTAAAGAAATCCTTCTTGCTGACCCCCAAACAGCCAAGAATGGACAGGCCCTCGCGCCCAGTGTTCACCTACACAGCTGCCCGTGGTTTTCCAAATGTACCGGGTGGGATCCCAGTGGTTAGTTGGTGACTTTGTGAAGTGTACATGCTCTTTGTTTTGGGGGGCTTACATGTATATCCCATCCCATTAGCAAAAAACATGATTTCATTCCATCTCAGTATTGTGTCGCCTCAAGCGCTGTGTTTGGTGCCTACATGGCGTCAATCAAAAACAACGGATTTCCAGGCGTACTGCACGGTTAGTCTGTCGCAATCTTCTTTAAGGTATTCAAGAATGCGGTTGGTACAAAGTTAAAGTTCGCGATTGAATATGATGAACGGTCTCCCTTGAAGGAGTTTTCTTGTTGACCATGGTTGCTTGCGGTTGCCCATGGCTCCAATTCCCTTAAGAATGCAAATAACTCTCAAATGTGCTGGTAAATTGCCAGCTATTCATGATTGCACTGATGGTGGCTTACTAGTATCAATATTAGTGCTCACAGTTGATATTGGCAGCTGTCATTTATGATTGCCAGCTATTTATGACAGTACTTAAAGTTGATATTGGTGGTAGAATTGACATATCAGTGCCAGCTATTCATGATTATATTTATGATAATTGCCACTTATTTATGTTTGCTTATCAATCTTGGTGCATCATCAGTGCCTTTAAGAAGGGTTGATGGTGGCCCATGGCGACTCACCTGTGACGATCAGCTCACCTGCCGGCCCCAGGACAGGTTTACATGACTGCCCCTTGGTAGTGTGGTTGGTGCTGGTTGGTACTGGTTGGCAGTGGCTGGCAGTCGGTAGTGGTTGGTGGTGGTTGATAATGGTTGGTAGCGGCTGGTACTGGTAAATCATTAATTTTCATACTGGTTGACCGTAGCTCATAGCGATAGTGATTGATAGTGGTAAGTGGTGGCTTCTGGTTTATGATGGCTGGTGGCTTCAAACTTTAAGCATCAGCAAGGGAAGTTGGCAAGCAAGGGGTGCCAGGGGTAGACGCACGACCAAGTTAACTGAAGGTTTTACTTAGTTTCAGTTGGCCAATCGTTGGTAACAGTTGCTGTTGGTACAGCGCTTTGGACCCAGACTTCAAAAGTCGTGCCCTTGAGGGGGCCTCTGAATGCAGCAGATTAGTAGAGTAACCCAAACCTGGCGAGTGGCTTGAAATCTATTGTATTTTCACATCATTTGGGATGGTTTGTTGGTTGGTTGACTGCTAAACTTGACTGATCTAAACCCACCTTGTTTCATTCGCCCTGGACGGTTTGCGATACCACCATGAAGTCTTCAGGTGCTATCAAGTAGTGGACTGCAAGGCAAGCCGGATATCAAGCAACCGACTGCCCAGTGAAACGGAAGCCTTCAGCGCATCTCACAACTCCACGGAGGACCCTGAGGCTGAAACTGCATCCCAGCGCAGTTTCCTCAAAGGACAAAGGACATGAACTGGATATAGGGGTTTCTTACAACAGGGAACCTCCGAAATGGTGAGTTTATTACTATCAATGACTATTAATGGATGCTTGGGTGGTACCTCCATTCTTAGAAACCATCATATAGCTGGAGAATCCATGACAGTAGTCGATGTGGGTCAACATAGGTGCCATTGGTGGGCTATGTGAAGTCAACAGAGGTGCCTTAAGCGGACGGCAGCCAGGGTGGCCGAGAGCTACCTAGGTCTTGCATTATGGAGTTGGTGGGGACGGCTGAGAGGATGGCACGGCTCTGCTGTCGGAGATGCTGCGCACAGGCTTTCTGAGGTCACGCTGGTGGTGGATGTTGGGGGATGTTGGTCGTTTGTGCAATGACATTCTTACCAACTGATAGTGGAGACATTTGTTTCTCACATGTTTTGCCTTGAAACGATCCGAACTGATAGTGGAGATGCTGGATTCGTCGGTTGCGATCAACGAATGCCAGCCGACGGACGTTTGAAAGCGAAACGCGGCAATTTTTCGAACTTGCAGAACTGGTCGTCCACACTGGGTGTTTCGAAGAGGGAGCCTTCTTAACCACAACAGCAACAGCAACAAATGTGCCAAAATAGTCGTTTTTGCAAGGGTTTAAACCGGTGAAATGGATGTTTTCAGGAACCCTTACATTACAGTACCCATTGTATATGGAGAATTCAACTGCCGTTTGATCATTTGTGGCAGGTTCCCCCTCCAAGAAAAAACCCAGCTGGAGCTGTCGTGCCAAGTTTCGATCTCACCCCAGCGGCGGCCTCACGGCAGCCTTGGCCGATGGTAGGGACCTTGGAGCGGCACTTGAGAGTGGTCGCCTGGGATCACTTGTTACATCCACTTCTCAAAGAACACAGGAACATATGGTGGTTTCTCGAAATGGGGGACCCCCAAAAATGGTTGGTTTATTGCTACTAGTGGATGATTTGGGGGTACCCCTATTTTGAGAAACACCCATATAGGAACACATGAGCACGCAAATATTCCAGGCCAGCTGCCCGTCAACTTGTTGAAGAGTAGGAAATATGCGGAGAAGCTACATTGCCTGGACGCAGCATCCCAACCCTTTTGCTTCGCCGGCCGACCCCAATCAATTGATTGGTAGTGTAGCTGTTTGGTACAGAGAGAAGTGCGTTTGTGTGGGCATATGTGTGTCACTAAGGCTCTTCTACTAACAGTTACTAACATTTGCCTCATATGCAAAAGCCTCCTCCTATGCCCTATGCCCACATGCACCCATAGGATAGGTACACAGATAGATAGATAGATAGATCGATAGATAGATAGATAGATACATTGCTAAGAAGCATGCAAATCTCATTCATACATTTTAGGCACATGTGAATGTTTGCGCATGCATGAGCACAAATGTGTTTGATTGGCTTCGTCAAAGATGACGTGCATCTATGCCTTTAACCACATTGATATAATCAGTTTCCAGCCCTATGTGTGAATATGTGCATGTTTGCATGTTGGTATTTTTTTTAAATACCGGTACTGTAATTGTTTGTCAATAGAATATCATAAGTTCCTGGGCATCAGCACACACACATGTTTGCAGATGTCATGCTCACACTTTACTGCCTCCCTCATGGCCTTGGCCCGTGTCCGAGCTGCCTGGAACATGATTTGCTGTCAGCCTGGAGCAAACTCAGCTCGAATCCCCCTAGTTGCAACAAGTAAGCAAGGGAAAAATGAAAAAACAATACAAAAACATGCCGCTGGTTCATGTGTAGAGGTTGCTTACCACTCTAAACCATGGATCCTAGGTAGCCCGTCTCCGAACCTCGGAATACCTAATTACACCTGCGCAGCGCTGCACCTCAACACAACAAAAAATTGGTTTCTATTGGCACAGCTGTACCCAATGCTCTCTATGCCACCCTTCCGTGTATGGAAATCCCGGGAGCCCATGCGTCGCGGGCGACAGCAAACTTGCAAATGATGGTGCGGAGTTGCAAACGAGTTGTTTTGCCCGCCAAGTGATGTTTCAGTTAAGTAGCTTTAGCTCAATTTGTCGTTCTAGCACTTTTTGGGTGGAGTTGTTTTTTGTGGAATACTCGGCTTGAGAGCCGTCATATCTTTTGATTCCATCCCGGCCAGCGAAATGCATTCAAAACGACTTTGGGTGATCCATCATGCTAGGCAGGCAAAAATAGGTGTAGATCATATCCCATGTATATATATATATATACCCATTTTTGTATCGCATGTTGACTTTCACCATCACCAATTCATTGCGGACGGGTTCTGAGTCTCTAAGGATTGTTGCTTGCTGTACCTTTGTGATCCTACGGGGCATACCTTCGAGATCAGCAGTAGGTAGGGTTGGTTGGTAGGGTCGTTGGTCAAATGACCAACTATGATCCTGGGTATTGGCTTGGGTTGTTCATGAAATGATGATTGGATGCTTATCAACGAAGGTTCAAAACATATGGGTCATGGCTAGTATTGGATGATGTCATGGATCAATACTTTGCAGCTCGCCCGAAGCTGAAAAGCGCGCTGTGCTCTTTTCCAAATCGCTGGCGTTTCATCGCAGTAGGACAGGACAACTAAGTGGAAAATGGTGATGATCGATGAGTAGATGAGGAACTGTTGCTTAGGGAGAGAATAGTCAATGACGTGAACCACGACTTCATTTTACGGCAAGGTGAGTCGTTCCAAATCTTGCCGAAGAACTTCTAGATGGTCTCGTGTCAGTGGTAGACATCTCACAAGAACCTCAAGTGAAAGGTTGTGGTGGGCCCCGGAGTAGCATTCTCTTGTCCTTGGAGAAATGTTGGTGGTCCCTAGGCCTTCAACAAGAGATAGGCTGCAAATCGGCTGGTTTCTTTCCACGGTTTGTGATCGGTGGTGGTCACTCAACTTGTGCCCTTTTTTCCCACCAGCATTGTCCACTGGCCACTATTTGATCATCAGTGACTATATGACTATAGGATTCAACCAGATACTTAGCCATGCATAGCCACAGCCACCCATAGCCACCATTAGCCACCCATAGCCACCAACAGCCGCCAACAGCCGCCAACAGCCCATAACCACCCCGTGACCAGTCACACCCAACGCGCAATTCCTATCTTTGGAAACGCCTGCGTGTCGTGGTTCGGCAGCAGTGAAAAAGGTCGTGCTTCCACAAGCCATGGTGCACCATGCATGTTGGTCATGCAGGTTTAAACACCATTTGGGTGAACCATTTGCGTTGGACGCCCCAGCAAAAAAATTAGGTGTAACCACTAGTTCATGATGAACCATTAGGTGTCACTGATTTGTTCGCAAACATTGAAAATTAACCAGGAGGCTATAGTCGAGCCTTTGCCGGAAGGCTTTGAATGTTAGATACAGGAATGAGGGCGGATAGTTGCTCCTGCGGGTGACTAGGAGGGCAGACCGCTTGGTACCAACTGTTTCCTTTTCCATCCCATGATTTGAGAACCCATTGTGCACCCCGGCAAGAAAAACCCATGATTTGCACTGATTGCAACTTCAGCAATGCAGCACTTTGTAAAGTAATTAGCTGCGCATATTTTGTCATTCGGAACCCCTTGGAAGCCCTGGCAAGAAATGCTTGCATGTGTTGTGTTTTTTCCTCGCCTGCCAGGTGAGGATTCTTAGATTTTAGCAGAGCCAGTCCTTCCTTCCCTTCCTTCCTTCCTTCCGTCCGTCCTTCCTTGCTTCCTTCCTTCCTTCCTTCCTTCCTTCTTTCCTTCTCCTCCTTGCCAGAAGTGAATGCCAGAAGATATGCCAGTGCTCGATCTCAGTGGGCACCTTGGGACCTCAGCCGCCAGTGTCCGAGCTCAGTGAGCACCGCTGGACCTGAACTGCAGAATGCCAGAAGATATGTCAGATAGAATGCCGGAAGTGTATGTCAAATAGAATGCCAGAAGTGTATGTCAAATAGAATGCCAGAAAGAATGGCAGAAATGCCATATAGAATGCCAGAAAATTTGCCAGATAGAATGCCAAAAGATACGCCAGATAGAATGCCAGAAGATATGCAAGATAGAATGCCAGAAAGATATGCCAGATAGAATGCCAGAAAGAATGCCAGAAGATATGCCAGAGAGAATGCCAGAGAGAATGCCAGAAGATATGCCAGATAGAATGCCACAAGATTTGCCAGAAGTTGCGTCGAAGGCTCGCTTTTAGCCGTTGGCTAAACTCACAGAGAAGGCGATGGAGAGAGAGAGAGAGAGAGAGAGAAAAAGAGAGATGCCAGAAGTAAGTGCCAGAAGATATGCCAGATAGAATGCCACCATGTTATGCCATGGCGGGCTGGCCAGAAGGAAGGAGGTGATTGGCAATACACAACCTTCCAACAAGATCCAGTAAGCAATACAGCGACTCTGCCAGCTACTTTTGTAGGGGATAACGCGCACAGAAGTATTGGTGCTCGTTCCCGACTCAAAGGTGATTAATCACTTCTGAAGGAAACGAAGTCATCACTCTGGTTCCAGCTCAAGCTCAGAAGTATTGGTGACTGATCAGGAAATGGCAGCTTGAGCTGCCGGTATACCTGTCACCATTACCATAAACCCTTTGCGTCCCGAGTTTGGAATCCCCAGCAACCTGTCAGCACATCGAACAGAGTTTGCCGCTTTTGCGTTCGAGATGGCAGGCCAGGAAACCGCTTCCTTCACCGATGACCAGCAACCCAGAAGAACAAATCCTCGATCTCAAGGGTAGGTAGGTACTTTTGGTTCTGGTTGGTTGGACCCAAGCATCTCCATCACTACCAAGAATCGAAATTCCCCAGGTGTTATCCGCATCCTGAGCAACTCGTAAGAATAGTGCAGAAGTATCAGGCAACAGGTCTGCACCAAGCATGGTGCGCGCCTTTTGGGGTAAATACCGAATCCCGATGCGTTTTTTTCCAGCCAGCTGGCTGTTTATAGACTGGGCACTAGTTTTGACAGATCTAGCATGACCAGTTGTGGTGAATATAGTCATGGACAGGTGGATTTTAATCCAGCTTTGATGTTGGTATTAGCTATTGCTGCGGCCTGGCTTAGAAAGCTTTGGAAGCTCAACGGATCAACTGTCGCACTCCGCTGTTGCAAAGATGTGGTGCTGCTGCGCGGCAGACTCTCAGGAGCAGCTGCAGCAGTGTGGGTCAAGGGATCATCCATTCTTCAGATGTTTGCTGCGCGGTGGCAGTTTGATCCACAACCCGTTTTGCGATGTAAACTATGTGTTGTGGCTAAGGGAGATTCATTTGCTGACAAACCAGCGCTCATTTGACCAGGTCAATCGCAGCGCAGATATTCTATCAACAATGGGCGGTTTTTAGCTTTACATTTCACGGGATCTCCCAGTAATTATTTAGTGTTTGAACCCAAAGATGGAGGGCAAAACCAATGGGAAGCCCTGGCAAAAAAAGCAAAAGCAAAGATGGAAACTTCCCCTCTTTTCTTCAGATTTGTTCTCCAATGTTTTTTTTCTAGTTTCATTTTGAACGCTGTCAGGGCCAGCTGGAGTTGCTGAATGGTCGGCCCGGCCAGGACAAGCATGAGTTAGGCAGCCGACCTCCAATGGTGGACGTCCAGCCACTTGGTGAACGCAGAACAGATGCCACACCTCCTGCCGTACCGTTTTCAGCATAGCTTGTTGCTGATCATGATGATCAATAATTAATGGTAAAATAGTGTTGCCAGTTGGTGATCAATGGTTAAATATTAGGTAGGTTGCCCTTTGTTTGGCTTGCTTGAAATCAATGAAGCCGTTCCTTTGCTTTCATTTTACCGATTTTTTTTCGGTCAGTCATTCTTTTGTGGCAAAGAGTCTGCATGTGGTTGATCGTTTTGCAGGGGCTCCATTTGTTCATCATGCCTTGCTGTACATCATCCATTGCCTACGCGAAGTGGCACAGCAGTTGGAACATGTTGGAACCTTCATCATTTGATAGTCGAATGTGATTATCGTCCTGGAGTTCATTCTGCAGCCCAACACGCCTTTCCCATCATCTTTGGACAGCGATTGGATTGCTTGTCATTTCATAGCAGGGGGTCTATGCTTTGGAAGGGCATCACAATTTCATAGTGCTTTTTCGGCGGCAAAAGATTCCTGGAAACAATGCATTGTTGATTGTTTGAAAGTGGAGGTCTCAAAAGGGTCTCATCATTTTCCGGATGTTGCATGTATATGGTGCATGGCGTTTTGACCTACATTTTGGGTCATCTCCTGGGTAAGTGATTTAGAAAGCGTACCTTTGAGATCCACAGACTAATGTTTTTTGAAAATAGTGCCTTTAAGGTGGCGATTTCTCATTTTACAGGGGTGTGAAGACCTGTTTTCTACAGCACGTTCTGTAGCCTCAGCACGAGGGAGCAAATAGTGGAAGTTGGCTGCTGGAATCAGCAACCGCCTGTGCTTTGCGCTTCATGTCCCCTTGTTTGCCTGGGCTAGTTGCCCAAGTGGTCGATGAATTGCCGTGCAGTTGTTTGGCATGGTTCTGTTGATTGATATTGATTTACGACCAATAGATATCAATAGATGGCTGATACAAACCAATAAACTAGTCATTTGATTATTGGTTGATGTCAGCTATTGTGTTTTGACGTTATTGGTGTATGGGATTTGGTATTGTTTTCTTAAGAGTGCCCGTGTGTTGTTCGATGGAGCACGCACAAGGAGGCCCAGTGAGTCCGCGATGACCATATGGTTTCTCAAAATAGGGGTACCCCCAAAGTATTTTTGAATACCTATCTAAAGTAATAAACAATAAACAACCAATTTGGTTTCCTATTTCAAGAAACCATCATATATGGTTGTATGATGGTTGTGAAAATGGTGTCCTTGATGAGCGCTTCATTGAGGCAGAGATCGATCAACTTGTGCATATCTTCGCATGGTTTGGCATGTATTTTCAAGGTGACCTGGGTGATAGGCAACATACCCATAATATCATGCCCCACAGGGTTTCAACCCCTTGTTCATCAAGGGTATATTCTTGCTTTAAGCACTTAGACCTTTGCACATGCTGAGGCTGACCTTGCCCAAGCGAGAGACTAAAACCTGGAAACCTGAAAATTGGAGGATTAATCATGGGTGTCTATTAATTTGGAATAACATATTTCCCCAAAACCTGCCCAAATGCAATATATTTGCGCACTTTTTAAAATGCTCATTTATGGACATGTCCTGAGCTGCAGCCAATCTTTTGCAGTGATGTTCGCCGTAAGTCAAACGGATGTCTGTAAATTTCAGTGCCCCCGAACTATCCAAACAAATCCATTGAACCTTAATAACTCTTTTTTCATGTGTGTGGGGGGGGGAGGGGGCGTCACATTCAATTGGCATGTCATGGCAACTCCATACGGACTCAGGATCAAACTATCAAACAACACAGGGCTGGAGAGTAACATCCGGGAAGCTGTTGATATAGCATGTTGTGCCTGAGGGCCAGAATCATGCAGATCTGTTTTACAGGACGATTCTTGGTTTGTATTGATCGTGTCATTCGCTGATATTTGCTGTCATTTGTGAAATTCACGCGCTACATTTCATGTATATATAAGTTACACGTTATATCTTATATGTCATGTTATAAGTCATGTTATATGTTTGTGCTACTTGCTTATGTAGTTACATGTTATTGACACACATTCTGCAGTTGGGCTTGGCATTGTCGGCTTCGCGTGCTTGATGGCCTCAACTCCCAGGAAGACCTTTGCCGATGATGACGAGGATTGATTCCTTGCAGTCGCTTGCAGTGTGCTATCTGAGCCTGGCAAGATCTGGTAAGTTTATGATCATGATCCTTGTCATCATGTCATTGGTAGCATCACTGTTAGTATTTTCATCATCAGAGGCATCATCATCGCCATCATCATATTAATCGTCGTTGTTGTCGTCGTCGGCCTCATCATCATCATCATCATCATCATCATCATCATTCATCATCATCATCATCATCATCATCATATTCTTCATCATATTCTTCATCATATTCTTCATCATCATCATCATCATCATCATCATCATCATCATCATCATCATCATCATCATCATCATCATCATCATCATCATCATATTCTTCATCATCTTCATCATCATCATCATCATCATCATCATCATCATCATCATCATCATCATCATCATCATTATCATCATCATCACTATCATCATCATCATCATCATTATCATCATCATCACCATCATCATCGTCATCATGATCATCATCATCATCATTATTCATCATCATCATCATCATCATCATCATCATCATCATCATCATCATCATCATCATATTCTTCATCACCATCATCATCATCATCATCATCATCATCATCATCATCATCATCATCATCATCATCATCATCATCATATTCTTCATCACCATCATCATCATCATCATCAGCAGCAGCAGCATCATCAACAACACCATCATTTTTTGAAGCAAGAATTGCGCCAGCAACATCAACTTGAAGGGCAGCCACACCGATTATTACAACCACATTGATGTTCAGTGTCGAAAACACATGCAGCACGCACAACATACTTAGGGGCTACAACATAAGCCGCTAATGTTTGAACAATAGCATTGTGTCCAACGTACACTCAGAGTCCACCAACGGAAAAATCTATAGCCAGTTCTTAGCTGTGCCCACCGAACTACAGACTATCAAGAGGGCCAGCGTCAACAAAAGCAACAACAAAATCAACACCGTGCAAGGACCAAGAAATAACAGGCTGACAACAGGAATCGGCACAGGCCTCATGATAAACAATAACCACTACCACTCGAAAAGGCATGATGGCAATGGCAAGCTCATAATCATAAGATGAACCAAAGTATAGCATGCGGCATCATGCAGCACACAATTGAACACAGCACCATCAGCACCATCAGCACCACCACCACCACCACCGCCACCACCACCACCACCGCCACCACCACCACCAGAAACAATCATAGCAACAACAACAAGAAAAATCAACATGATCCCACCACAGTATCAACAACAAATTGAACAAGAGAAGCCAGCAGCACATAACAATGAATGTAAGCAAAACAGTAGACAACACAAAAGCTCCATATAGAATCCTCACCGCGCACACATGTACATTTTATTTGTTGTTTATTCAAAAAGAACAAGGAAACGCATCAACCGCAACAACAACAACAACAACAACAACAACAACAACAACAACAACAACAACAACAACACCGAAAACAGCAGAAATATTGGTGGCAAGGACCGCTGCAAGTGCAACAGCAATTGCAGCCACAGCGACAACGACACATACTATGACAGAGACCGCTGGACTAAGAGCATCAAATCCAAGAACAAGCGACAAATTTCAATGACAATTTCTGAGAACAAGCATCAAACGAAGACCACTGGACTATGAGAATTACAAAGAACAGGCGACAAAGCACAAATTCACAGTTCATAAGACATCCCAACATTTTTCTTCAACAAGATTGAAACAACATAGCACATTGATACTAACGTTTTATTCAACATCTTAGATGTGTTTCAACCTAACATAGGTCCAACGGCCATCACAGGGCATCCTGGGGCCCCGGCGCAGGGACCCGTTTTCACAGCTTCGTTGAACCGCACCGGCAGCGGATCCGGCCTCCTGGGCATCTCCGTGGATCGTTCGGACACCAACTGCGTGGTCATTCGGGCGCGCCGTTGCTGCTGTGGGATGTGATGGTCAGGGATGGTCAGGGAGCAGGGAGCCCGGACAGGTGTAAGTTAGTTAGGTTGGGGCTTTGAAGAGGGTGGTATCTACCAAAACTGGTCGATCCTGCTAAACCATTAGAAGCCACAGTAGCTGTGGGGCCCACCTTTTTTTATGGCCATGTGTGATGCTGGGAATGAAATGGCAAGGAAACCTCAAAGTCAACGAAGAGATCGAGTCTTCAGCATGTGACAGAATCCATGGCGTCATTGCATCGCCCACTGGTTGCTGCCCTAGTTATACACCAACTTAGCTACACAGGGAGCCCACCTTGTGCCGATTTTAAAATTGAGACTAGATGCTTGTGGCATTATATCCAGCTGTCCTGATCTTAGGTGACTATGAGATCAATGGAAACAAGATATCACTGATGGTGGCATTGGCTGTGCGCGCAGTTGTTGAAAGGGAGACCCCTTTGCATTTCAAATAGACTCTTGAACATCTCTGAAAAAAGTGTTTCATTTCCCATATCGCAGTTGGTCCCCTACCCATTGATGATCAGGCCATTTCACACGTATATCGGCACATCATTGCGCTCGGCACAGTGAGCTGACGGGCAGAGATGCACCTGCATTACCTTGTGTAAGCTTACTATCAAAGCGACCTATTCACACATATGTGGATGCCCATTGACCAAGCCAAGTGCACTACTTATCGCACTACTGATTGCACATGATTTTGGTTTGCATGCGGTTC
>VSDK01029966.1:205100-309149 GCA_009767595.1 Symbiodinium kawagutii
CGGTTCAGCGGTTCGCAGTCACGCCAGTGCCGGGAGTAGACAATTGAGGGTGACATGAATGACATAATGATATTAGAACTTAAATTGGCAAGATTTCGGATGTTCCTTCACTTTTTTAGGTTCCACATGGGCTAGTTTGGCAACCGCAGGGCGTTGTAATTAACACAAGTGGATCCCATGCACGCAACTCTGCTGGAATACGTGCAGGCCGTAGTTAGCATACATGCGAATACTTGCACTTTATGAGCGTCAGAACATGCGTAGGCTGCCAATCAACTGCTTCAGCCACATTCGATCATCCTGAAACTGGGAAAATCCAAGATTGTCAGGATGACTGTTCTGGCGAAGACGTTTGCAGCCCATATGTTTTCATAAGTGCGGGTTGCCGTGCACATCTTCAGCATTCAAAGTAACGCGAGTCTCTCGCATCTCAACAAGTGAATCGCGTGTCGAATAACGCCCCGCTTCAGGATGTCACAGGCGGAGCAGCAGCAGCATGGAACTCATCCACGCCGGCGAAAGAGATTCGCACCTTTGATCCTTGGTCCGTGAAAAACGCAAGTGGCACAGGTAAAACTATTTTGTGGTTTCAACATCTTACTTTTCCTAGTGACTGAGAGGCTGCTTGGTTGAGTAATGTTCTTCAGTGAGGTTGAAGCCACCAACCAGTGATAAAAGGCTTTGCTGTTTGGCTGATGGGGGGTCCTTCTGTCACTTGCAGCCGCAGAGTATGAGAGAACCCACATGAACCCAGTATCAATCCAAATTCTTAACAGTGCGGGAAGCAAATGTTGGGTCATTATAGTATATAGAGCGTGCATCCCATTTGGCTCTAGACATGGTTGATGGCTTTAAAGCAATCTTTTCCCGGAATGACAACTAAGTAACCATTTTGTAAAGATCTTGGCATTGGTACAGTATGTGTTTTGACCATTGCATGGTCCTGGGTCCTGAAGTGACACCTTGGTAAGGTTTATGATTGTTTTGAGCCGCATGCTTAAACGATGACTGCAGTTCATGCCACGTTATTTGATCGTGGCTGCGCTATATACAAGACAGCTGGATTTAGAATCCGGGATCATGATGACTCACATTGAAGCAGCAAAGCGCTCTGGTTCTCTTACCCAGCTGGTATTTTTTTCAGCCTGGTAGTGCTGGTGAACCAATGAAGCCTTGGCATGCAGTCATGTATGTTGCTGATTGCTGGTAATGGTGATTGCATTACTGGGTTGATTTGTTTGTTTTGCAGTTTTTGCTCGTGCGTTGATCATTGCCGGTATTGCCACTGATATGTTCATTACTGCTATATCCTTATTGTCGATGGTGTGTGTTAAAAATCAGTCACCTTGTGACAAGACATGTCTCAACATTTCAGAGTGGATATGTAGCGTTGGTTCATTGCTAGCTGGGCATCACTGCCGCACCAGTGTCCCCGTAAATTTAGTTCCTGCATGCTTCTGCAATCAGCATTTGCTTGTGACACACAACTGGTATTGAGGAAGCTTTTGCAAAGTCAAGTGCCTCATTCACAACATGTCCTGTCGGAAACAACATGGCAGGTATCCAATTTATTCCAATACCTGGAGAGAGAGAGAGAGAGAGAGAGAACGGGAGAGAGACCCTTGTATGATTCTGGTTGGTGGTTTTAGCTATGTTTATTTATTTCCCTAGTAATTATGAACAAATGGTTGGTTGACTAATATTTTTCATAGGGGTTCAACCACCAACCAGCTTACACGATTGGATTTCACATAGCCACACCGGGCCACATGTGTTCAATCACAGGATCTGAATGTGTGGCATGCGATTCGCTCAACTCATTGCACATGCGACGTAGTGACTCTGTGCATGGCGCATGCACGGATAAAGATTCAATTCGCCACGTGGATTATTTCAAACAATAAGAGGTTCTATTCCTATACGGTCATATCATAGAAAAAGTGTGAAATTATTAAGGTTGCATGGTGGGATCTATTTTTTGCAGACATTTTTTTTTGCATGTGTTGATATAAAATTGCGTGTTTATGCGCGTGGACTTATCCACGCATGCATACATACATACATACATACATACATACATACATACATACATACATACACGCATGCAAGGGTTGTAACTACAAGGAACACACGTAGCTTGTGAACAGCAAACATGCCCAAGAGATCTCATGAGGTCGCATACATGCATACATGCATACATGCATACATCCATCCATCAATCCATACAAATGTAGATAGGTACATACATACATGCATGCACAACATACACATCAATTAATCAATTAATCAATATCTCCACGCCACTTTTGATCTTTGTGCATTCATTGACGTTGCCCCAAGGACCAAGTGCTGGAGGTGAACGGCGAGGTGGTCAGTGGCGACGACATCGCGCGGAAGTTGGAAGCTGAAAACCAGGCGCAGCCAATCGAGTGGGGAGCACTGGGGATGGCCTGCCACATCTTGGGATGGCAACTGGTAACTGGTTTAAGGTTGCTCGTATGGACACATCCAGATCACTACAGAAAATTGTTAGTCAATAGTGGATGATTTGGGGGGAACCTTACTTTGAGAAACCACTGTCAAGTGGATGTCTTGGGCAAATCACTGGAATATCTTGAAATTTTCACCAGGAAAATTGGTTCCGGCAGGCGTTGCCGCTGCTGGCAAGCCCTTTGGACGCCTATTAACCGTCAGATCTTGGGATTGGCTGAGGGCACCATGGAAGCATCTGGGAGCTAAAGTCCTGGAGCCCGGAGATCATCATATGTGCACCTATGACTTTCAACACTGGCTTACATAGCTGATCTCGGGGCACATACATGAGGTGCTGTATGATGAGTTCATCAAGGCCTAATTACACCTATTAATTCAAGAGCTGCGCTACTGTTCGTTGACATAAGGTTGAATTAATTCAAGATGACTGTTACTATCCAATGGTACTAATGACTATTACTACAGCTTGATGACTATCCAACGTGGATTGTTGTCATCTTCAGCTCCAAATTTTTGCCGGCCGTTGGCTGCCAGGAGCTCCACATCAAGTTACGACGCCCTGAGGAGCGCAAGGTGGTGCTGGAGAAGCCAGGCTGGGGTTCCACGGTTCCCGGGTGCGCAGCGATCCCAGCAGCTGGTTGCTGATCTTGTTTGATGAAAGGCTTGGCAACCATTTCATGGTTATATATGTCAAATGATGGTTGGGATATTTTTCGTTGGAATTTTGTTCATTTATGTTGGTCCATGTTTTTTGGCAGATTGTTTTTTGTACTGAGATCGGTATTTTAGATTTGAGTGGTGTGCATAACCCAATGTAGGCACATGTTTGCATACGCGTTCAGACGTGCATAGCTCTGCATGATTGTGAGGTATTTGATTTATACAATGTATACGTTTTTAGAATTTTTGAGATATGTATATAATTGCATGGTTAGCAAATCTTGAGCCACTGCGTACCACTATTGATGGTTGCTACCCCCTGATCAACCAAATGTCAGACAAATCATTACAGTTCTTCATAGCCAGCCGGTGGTGACAATTTTGTTTGTTCAAACGTGCCAGCCGTACATACCTGTAGCAGAACCAACCATACCAATAATCAACGAAGCAACAATCACAACCGACGACCAGGCAAATGATCATCCAGGCTGGATAGAACTAGTAATCCACCAACAAATTTATATATGTGTGTTTCTCAAAATAAGGGACCACCGAAACCATCCACTGATGATAATTTGCAATATCAGCCCAACAATTCTTGGGGTCCCCCATTTGCAGAACCCCCATGCAATCAAATAGTGGTTCGTTAAAATGACAACTGACCAACAATCCACCAGACCAATCCAACTGTTGGCGGCTCATTTGGAGGAGATGGGGGCACCATGGAAACCAGTCCATGCGCCAAGCGTCCATAAGCGTCCCAAGAAATGGTTTTTGTAGTGGGATCGCAAGTCCATGTGTATCAAAGACGACTTCCCTTTTGGCAGAAGATTTCCCCAACATGACTACACATAGAAGATGTCTAAATCAGCCATATGGCCTTTCTCTTTGCCATAGATTTCACACATGAAGATGTCTAAATCAGCCATATGGCTATGGGTCAAAACCCCGTACCCCTGGTTCCCCTATCATTAGCCATTGTTTCCCGTATTATTGTTGGTCATTATCCCCCAATAGTTGGTTGATTAACTGCTTGACCCAGCTCGCCATATATAGCTGGTATATCCCCTATAGTTGCTAGTTGTTCTCCCCTAAAATTACCCATTAAACCAGCTAGTTCTTGGTTGCTTAATTGACCCAGCTCGCCATATGGCCGCCAGATTCGTATATCCACTACTATTGTTGGTTATATTTGGTTATCATCCCCCTATTATCAACCATTAACCAGCTATTATCGCTTGCTCAATACCATCATTTTCTGCCGGTTTCACCATGGCTAGGCAGCCGCAGCCTTTCCACCCGGGCCCAGGCCGTTTGGGCATCGACGTGAACTACCGCAAGACCTCGGTGAAGCCTTGGGTTGCCGGGAGCTGAGTCGCACACAGCCACACATTTGGTGCATCTTCAGGGGTGTACATATGCGCTGTGCATACATTTATATCGTTTTTATATTGTTTTGTTTTTGTTGATTTGAATCTATATCTATATATCTCTATATCTTTATCTATATATCTATATATCTATATATCTATTTTTATATACGTATATATTTTTACATACATACATATTCATTTATGTATTTACATGTTTCATTTTTCTATATATTTTCATACTGTGATCTATTGCTTAATTTCATGTGTACACTGTGTACACTACATGTTATATACTTCTGTGCTGTATACTACTTCCACCTACAGACATTGTTGCAAATTATGCTGTGAATCAAATAAAATAACTGGGACATACGATTTGCATGTACCCCAATGATTTTGAAATACGCACGCCTGCAGTACTTATACTATCCCCAAGTGTATCTATACTCAGTTTGGTGTTGGCGATGCCAATGTTTAGTCGTGGTCATGGGACCTGCCACTGAGGCCAGTATCAGCCCTGGTCTTGTGGCTGATTGGAACAAGGCCCTGGATGGCCGCTGGTGGTGGAGATAGCCGCTCTGCGGCTGGGAACCCCACATGGTTATGGCTCATAATGGTTGATCCTGTCACTGGCATATGGTTTTTCATATGGTCATGGCTCATAACCGTTTAATGTTTTTTATATTGGTTGATGGCATATGGCCCAATGGCTTGGCCCCAAGTACCTAGATCTACAATTGCCAGCTTCCCAAATCACCGGATCGCTTCTTGGATGTTCTGGGTGTGGGAGATCTTATTCTTAGAAACAATTGATGCCTCCCTGAGATGTCTCCAGTTGGAAATGTTTGAGATTCATCATTGTGTCACCACTGGATGATTTCCATGATGCTGATTCACAGGCGTCCCATGAGTTGAAACGGCTGAACCATGCCCGTTTTTTGCAGGAGAACCCGGACATGGCCGTCCTTCCGCATGATCGCAACTTGGCAGAAACAATTCTCCGGGATTCTGGCACACCGTGCGCAAAAAATCTATATAGCTGTTGTGAAATGTTGTGAACCCTTCCAAGCAGATGATTCATGCTGTGTGATTGGCCACTGTTTGACACAATGTTCCTGAATAACATCTTTTGTGTCCGTTTCTCAGGTTGAATTCCCTATGTTTCACTCCTTTTCTTGGCCTTTGGGATCCTTTAGGCTTGTTTTGCCCTTGCACAAAGTGTATTTTTCATGTCGGCAATTTCTTATGAGAGCCTAGAATTGGATTGAGACCGTGCGCCGTCCTTGGGGTGCGCATGGCGCAAGCTGCGAAAGTGAAAGTCGCGTTTCATTCCCCGTGATGCGCCCGCCCAGGCATCATCGCTGTCAACGAAGTTGGCGGCAATATTGATATGATACTCGGTTTCCTTTTTCTTGGGGTTTCCTTTTTCTTGGGGCGGAGGTGTAGTGATGAAATTTCAATGTGACAATGTGATGTGATGTGATGTGATGTGATGAGATCGAGGGTATTTTTATCTTTGTGACGTGATTCTCTTTAAGGATACAATACAGTACGTGAGGTGAGATGTTGTGTTCCCTACCTGTATGTTCACAATATCGTATTTTGATTGTACGTGATTGCATTTTTCAGTCTATAGAAACAATTATAAACAAGTACACACACACACACATATACATATGTACATATTTAGATATACATGTCTAAAACATCAGTGGGTGATTAAAGCTGCAATGGACCTTCTGTACGTTTTGCGATGTTTTGCCATGTCAGGATGTATGCTTTGTTATGCCATTTTTGATTTGGCTGCATGTACCTGTTTTCATCTAGGTGTGTATCTACATTGACGCATGTATTTTCATTGCTTTTCTCTGTGAGTTGTGTCTATGCTAATGTATTTATATATAATTGCAAATGTGGAGGCATGCCCATCTATATTTGCATGCGCATGGAAGGAAACTTATTTGTATGCTACACGTCTAAGTGTGTATGTGTGCATGGATGAGCGGATGCACAGACAGATGAATGGATGCATGTATGAACGGACGCACTGACAGATGGATGAATGGCTCATGTTGTTGAGTGTAGGCATTCATTGTTACTGGTAAATGATTGAGATGCATGCGCATGCTATTTGATATGAACTTGTGCTGTTGCTTCCTCCTTGTCACATGCGTGCGTTTATACGTGCACACTTTTGACGTCGGATGTTTCGTCTAGTGTACTGAGTTCATGAAATGTTTGTCCAGTATTCCAAGTAACATGTACACAAACAAATGCATGTCAATGCAATCTGCGTGCTCTTTTGCAGCAAGAGAAAGAGAAAATACATCTTTAAACTCTGTAAGCATTTTTTGTATACACTGTGCATGCACATGCATCTCTGTGTGTGTGTTTCAATGTTGTGGCGGGGTCATCATGCATGCGCTTTCATATGCAAACAAAGTTGGGGGCTTGACACTCTGAGTTCCAGGGGGTTGGGTTCCCACTAGGGCCACTAGGGTAAAGCACCTCTGGCCATGTTCGGGTGACTGCATCCAGAGTGTTGATGATTTGCCAACAACAGCAAAGACTTGCTTTGCTGGGATGATCATGGTCTCGTCACCACTGAGGATCCTCGAGAAATTGCGCAGTCCCGACAAGAAGCTGGGCAGAGTGACGCTGTTGAACCCAGCTGTTGAGTAGTTCTATTGGTGATTTTTGGCTGGCTAGGGTTTCATGCTGCCGAGTTTGGCTGGATGTGAATTCTACTCAGAATCCCTGCGTTGGCGGGTGGGAACCTGTAGTCACTGTAGTCCTTTGACGGATGGCAATGTTTTTTCCATCCAATCCCTCCCAAACAAGATTTGAAAGAAGTTTCCTCCCAACCTCTGGCCTGTTTGATCTTGTACAGACCCCTTAGCTACGATATGGCTGTGCTTGTTTGCATCGTTGGAACCAATTGGCTGTGAGCATCCATTTGCAGCCTGTGAGAATTAGTCTCGGGTGGTTCACCAGTGGCAACGTTGGGCGGTACATTCCCCATTATTTGTGTGTTGGCTGTGCCCGTAACACTCTCAAAGAATGACGGAGGTTGGCCTACCATCGATTTTTCGAACACGCTGAGCTTTTCTGAGGGAATGCCATCATTTTCTCTCTTCTCGGTCCCTCGTTGGTTCCCTGCAAGAAATGGGCTTGGAAAATTTGGAACCATATGCTATAATTTTTGACATCCAACAAAACGGCGCCGTAAATTCCCAGTGGGTGGCTTAGGTTCTTAGTGATTTGGTCAGCTGCTGAGGCTACACTGCTTGGTATTGGCTTGTTCAGAGATGGTCAGAGTGCATCGTTGAAAAAACCAAGTGAAAACAACAGATCTAGCCGCTTGTATTGAAAGGGGTGGCAGTGAGGTCTAAGATCCCTAAGGGAGCCAAGCACTAGGCCAGAAGTAGCTGACCCTCGCCTGCCCATGAGGAAGCTGGTCCTCACCTGCATGCACTACGAAGTCATGTGAGCGCCGGCGCTGACGCGCCAATTCCTGAACTTAACACAGCTTTGTCCTGTGAGACGCGCCAAGTAACTCACAACGTTGAGACGACTTTGTGTCACTCCCTGGGATTGCTTCGGGTATGGCTTACAGACCGAGTCAACAAAAACGGGTGTTCCTCGAACGGGGGACCCCAAAAATGGTGGGTTTAGTCCTGAAGATGATTGAAATCAGGTGATTTTGGGGTACCCCTATTTTAAGAAACCACCAAATGAATAGTCATCCCCACAAGTTGCCAAAGTTGCTAGCCATCACCAGTCATGAAGAGCTCCCTACCAGCACCCCTTCTTCACCCAAATTGCTCACACCTTGCTGGGGCCAACCATTGAGCTTTCAGCACGTGGAAGTTGGATCACGTTGATTCTCAGTTACCTTGGGCTTCTTCGTCAAAGTTGTTTTGCTCCCTCCAGGTGCTCCATTTTTTAGGTTGCTACATGGATGCTTTCATGGCAATTACCTGGTGATGAACCATGAGCCAATATGGCCATGATCCCCGAGAGATTGTCATCCCAGGGGACCGATGGTGACCACTATAGGTGGAAAGATCCACAAGAAACCTGCTGGTCAAAACAAGGCCGTCCTGTAGACTTTCCCAACAACCGACCCAGTGATGAGTCAAGAAGTGAAGGAATGAAAGAAACGAAGAATTGCAGCATAGCCATCAGCAAATGCATTGATCCCACATAGCTGGTATATTCAATAGTAACCATAGCAGTAGCTATGTCAAGGGCATGTGATTTCTTATCTCCGGGTAAGAGCCCTTTTAGGAGGCCGGCATTGGTGCAAACCCTTGCATGCCAAGAAAGAAGTGTAGCCTAGCTGCGCTTCATAGCAAATACGTTGATTTGAAGCATCATCATGGTTTCCATATGTTTCTATCAAGCGTTCGTCACCGCTACTATAATATAAAGACTTACTATCTTTATCACCACTGACACCATGTTATTTTTATCCCCGATCTCGTTACTTGGTGCGGTCAGTTACGCGTAGATCCCGCCAGCCTTGGCCCCTCAACAGGGGATGCAGGGCAGCCAGCGCAGCTGTCCATGATGGCCTGCCAGTTCTACATGCCCCTGGGTCCCAATGGTCCCAAGAATGGATGGATGAACGTCCCAATATTTGGACTGGGCATGAATGTTCACCAGGGGTGGGGGTTATTGACCCACAGCCACATATCACAGTTCCAAGACCCAATAAAACAAAGACATCGAATTGAAAGGACAAAAGGATTGTGGTGATGCTACCCGCAGGTTATACCCAGCTATCATCACGTAATTAGCTAGGGATTTTCACGGGGCATTGTTTGGTATCATGATGGATCCCTACGTCAACAGCTGTAGCTGTCAAGGCTCAACCAGCTGCGCCTGTGCTGGCTGAGGCGGTGAACGACTCAGCAATTCGTGTCACCGTGCCAGGAAACCCGAAGTTGTCGTGGCAAGAAGATGGTTGGTATGTCCATGGCCGCCATGGCCATGGTTCAATGTGCCAAGTTAATCCAAGTTTAATGGACCTAGATGGTTGGTTTGCCCTTGTTTTATGGTTTAATGTTGGTTAATTAATGTTATAATTAATCAATTAAACCATGGTGCCATGCATTTCCACTACTGGTTTAGTAGTGGATCAAACTAGTGAAGTATAATAGTGAGCAAATACTTTTCATGACTGACTGCGGTTGACTCTAGTCAATTGTGGCTGGTACCGGTCAATTTTCATGTTGGGGGAGCAATGAGCCATTCGCCGCTTGGGACGTTGTCAGCATTGAGGAAGCTATTTTGGACTGAACCCAAACTGGGAACCGGCGGCCGCATCCGGGCCGCAGACTGCACAGGATATACCAAGCTGGGGTTTCATCATGTACTTCTCTCCAGGGTGCCTCAGCAGTGACCGCTGTCATTCTAATTTTCCGTTGTGTTTTGACTTTTGACATCTTTTGACATGTGTTATTTATTTATTTATTTATTTATTTATTTATTTATTTATTTATTTATATTTATGTATTTATATAATTATCTATTTATTCATGTATTTATTTATTGCAGCTCTTTAAAGCAGACCTTTTCAAGGCAGGAGCTTCGGTTTTGGCACCAGTCGCTGTAATTCACCCAGCCAGCGAGAGCCAGGGCCCAGAAAGATAGTGCCAAGATGCGCCAGTTGCATTTGGATGGCAGCTACTCATCAACATGATATGTCCTGGAAGGGAGCGCTTAGTACTCCAATGATTTTGTGACTAGATCAAACTACCAACGGCCCGCAACTTTGCATGACAACCACCACTGTGAGATAGCAGATTTACCAGAGGTAGATAGTACATTTACTACTAGTAGATGCTAGTAGACACTAGGCTCAGATGGTTTCACATGCTTTGTCATTCCCATTGGTTACTACGGGATTCTGCTATGATGACTGCTATGTGGCAATGGCTCCAGTTCAACCTTTCCCCATCACCATCCTTTTGGTGCACGTTGTCCCGGCTCCCCGAAATGATATCGCGAAAAAGGCAATGGACACAGGCCTCCTGGTAAGCAATTGAGCCAACAGTTTTTGGTTGAAAATGGTACCACCGACCTGTCAATGAAGACCAGTTCTCCAAGAAAATGATTCCATCTTCATTTCTTTGTTTATTTTTCCATGTTTGATTGTTTGCAATCTATACATAGCTCCGGGGCGAGGAGCGGGAGTTATGAAAAGGATTGGATTGTCACTGAAGGCCAATCTCGCTGTGCTCAGAAATCCGCTCGTGAAACTTGCTCTCGGCCATCTCGGCTTCATGGAGATGATGCATCCATTACTTGGGAATCAAAGATTACAGCGCCCCAAGACCTAAGGCATCCTAACACCATTCAAAGGTTGATCCTTTTGGTGTCCATTTTGTTTGCATATCCACCTCCCTGTTGATTGGAATGCACTCTCCACTGGTCCGTTTGCTATCATGGATATATTGGCATGCCCAGTGGTTCTATACTATAAACATATGGGTATAAAGTAAGCATATACATAGTATGAATGTATGGTACACATGATGGTTATGTGCACAAAATCTGTTCTACCACATCATTTGATCATACCAAGCCTTGTGCTACTGCTACATGATGATTTGAAGCTCAGGGCACTGATTGCTTCCCTTTGCGGAGCTCCACTGTTCTGTGGTTCTTACGCCCAGCGTTTTCACGGGCAGACGCGAGTCTCAGGCAAGCTGCTTGAGACCCCGCCAGCTGCTTTGCTGCTGCCAGCTGCCAGGGCTCTCCTTTGGCTCTTTGTAAACATATCATGGTTACGCATGAGTGATAATGGACGCTCAGCAGTTTTTAGTGGTTCATAACAGTTCATAGTGGGAGTTAATAATCGCAATGATCAATTACCAGCTACTAGCATTTTAATGATTATTTCCCACTATCAATCATTAATGATTGCCATACAGCAATAAAGTAGTTGCTATTGGTCAGTTATTTGGTAATTCTCTGAGCTGCAATGGCTGGGAATCAACTCAAGGGCCCAGCTTTTTTTTTTGGTGTTGTGACTTTTTTTGCCTCTCTTCAACCAACAGATGTTGTCACGAGCCAAGTTTTGATAGATAGATTTTGCGGACTGGTTTTGAGAAATGGCGTTTGGTGTTTGACCAGAATGGCAGTGGTGCAGGCCAGCCCCACACACATACACTCCTGCAGGGTACGTGCTCTTTGTTTGTATGTTTGTTGCTTGGTTGGTTGGTTTGACCAGTGTATGTAGTAGTTAAGCAATGCCCAAGAATATGCATACACACATTATCACACACATAGCCTATAGGTATTTATTGTTTTGATTGTTTGTGTGCATGCTGCGGACGCAAGATGCACGTGTGTATCCATACATGCAACACGCGTATGTAGAAAAAGATACAGATACATGCCATGCAGGTGCCATTAGGTTGCTGCAGCCCCCAGATGCTATTGAATTCATTTCATTTTATTCACAGGCACACATATACCTAGTTATTTACACGCACTGCATGTGTTATATCACGTGAACTGGAATATGCGACATACATCACGGACGTCACATACATAAATCACGTTTCATGCCACTCACTAACTACATAGATTACATGCATTGCATGCATAGCATAGAGTACATTCACTGTTACAGAGCATCACATCATACTACATAATTGGCATATCGTTAGTGCAAACACCTACCTCACACATACCGTAATTCCATTCCCACGCCAAGAACCCACAGCACATTTCGCCTGCAGCCTGAAGCATAGGCCTTGGGGGCACCCGTTCCTAAGCGCAGGGAAACAAACAAACAAACAAACAAACAAACAAACAAACAATCCCACAGTAGGTGCATTGAAATGGATAAACCCCTGTCCGTAGAAGATCACATTACGTTTGTCACTTTCATGAATGCTTGTATCAATACGCAGGCGGAGGAGGTGCACACACACACATCGATTAATGTATTAATATCTTTGTAGATTGACATGGTAACCACTATATAATAGTGGTAACCATAATCAATTACAGTATATTAACCATATATAGTGGTTAATACCACAATGTGTGCATATGCCAAGTGGCTAGCGTTTCATTGGTGGAATGGGCGACGAGAGTTTCAAGCAGCTGGCAGCCGGCTCCCTGCTCAGTCTTTTTTCGGTCGCCTGAGATTTGTTGACGGCAGAACCAACCGCACCATCGAAACAGTGCTACGTTGATTGTTGGAGGAGGTTGTGCTACATAGTGGGCAAGTTCGTGCCCAACAACCCCACAAGCAAACAATAGGCTGCCGTTTTTCAGTGCAAGGGCGTAGTTATTATCCAAAACCAACCCTGAAAACGGAGAGAGAAGTCCGCATTCCCGACTGCATGCAGGATAGGTTGTTCTGTTTGGTTGGTGGTGTATTTCCCCTAGCCTAGAATATTAACACACGGCTGTGGGTCAAAACCCTGTACCCCTGGTTCCCATCATTAACCATTGTGTTACCCAGTATTGTTGCTTAATATTGATGATTAATATTGACCCATAGCCATATCAACACATGGAGGCTTGGTTGACAAGCAGATTTTTCGCGCCTGGTTGGCTCCAGAGGTTCGCCGTGTCACTCCACTGATCCCCATGTAGCAGCGGAGCCAAAGCAGCGCCCACATGGCGGCAGATGTGGCGAAGCGCCTGGGAATGTGAAGTCAGGGTGAAACTCCACCGGGATTACCGACTTAGAATAAGTAAACTGAAAGAAACTAAACTAGATGATATCTTTTGATATGATGGCTTTAGACTTAGCGAATTAGACTTGGAAATAATTGAAGCTATCAGATTCATGATGTTAATCAATCATTCTACTCGGGATGCCACGGCGTGCCATGGCTGCAGGGTACCCTCCTATGAATCGACCAGGAGAGGCTTGCTTCATCCTGATGGCCCCTGGCCATGCCGAATGCCCATCCACCATGGCCCGTATCTGAAATCTCGAGGGAATTCATCATATATCACATGATAATTCATAATACATGCATGAAACAACATGATAGAAATGACATTGAGATTTCTTGATATGAAGACATATGTTTTTTTGTAAATCTATCTCTCTCTCTCTATATATATACTTTTCCATTTTCCAAACATAAACAAATATGTCATTTAGACTGCATTTAATCATATACTATTAGTTATTGATCCAAGTTGCCCATAGATGGCTCTTGCGGTCCAAGGCTATGCGCCAGCTTGGACAAGCTCCTTGGCTACGACAGGTGGTGGCTTTGTGAGGAGGTTCATCCGATGGCTTTACGAGCAAGCGACGTGTCAGGAGTCGCTGCAAGCAAAGTTGTATCCACGAGTCATCCTGTGATCCGTTTTTCGGGGGCAGAGTGCTGAACAATTTGGAGCTGTATGTGAATATGTGTAAATACATTTATACATATTTATTTTGATATTAGATATAGATAGATCATATATGATGCTTTTGAGTGACAAGATTTTGCGCTGGTGGTGAAGGATCCTTTTGTCTCAATTAGAGACCTTCAAGTGTCCCAACTTGAGCAGGACGTTTTCAGTTCTCCATCATGCATCGTACCACCACGTGTCGGCGGGTGTATGTGAGTTGATTTTGTGTCCATTGTTTTTTTTGGTGGTGGCACATGTGTAAAGGTGGTTGCGTGCCAGTATGCATGACTATGAGGCTCTAAGACAAAATAGTTCCGATTCCTGGAGCAGCTCTCCGACACTGACACGCATGCTGTGCAAGCGATCGCTGGCACACATTGTTAGTTTGCTGCACCATTGGCATCCAACAAGGGATCCATGTTGGATGCTGTGACAGTGTCAGCTGGGAAGATCCGCCGCTGTGATTAACTGATTTCGGCCCAGGATTTTCAAAACCTTCTCCACACAAGAGGTGCAATTAGATCCCAAGGCGTGACAGGGACTGGGATGAGGCAGAGAAGTGGCACAGGCACATTTCTCCATGTCTACGGTGATGCCACCAGAAGGTGTCCCAAAACATCAGAACTCACAACTTGTGCCTTTAGAAGGACGGACAACTTAATGTATCGAAGGTACTGAACACCAGAAGGCAGATTCAGCAACGCGCCGGAAGGTCGCGTTTTTGACCAAAAACTGAATGATTTGAATGCAGCCCATGTCTTGGGACAAGTCTTTGTTCATTCAGCCACTATGCCAGTGCTCAGAGCCTTAGGTTTGCACGATGATTTTCCCGCAGCCTTCCTGGGACAGGAGATGAAGAACTTTCGGGAGCGCGGAACGATGCAGTACATTGAGCAGAAATTTCAGGCACCTAGACTGCATTGCTGAAAATAGGTTCAGGGGTGCACGTGAGGTATGAAACCTTTATGACACATGATGATTCATGATGATTCATGATGATTCATGATGATTCATGATGATTCAAGATGATTCATGATGATTCAAGATGATTCATGACGTGCTTGTTCATTTACATTTTTTATTGGTAATGTGGATCCTTGAGTTGGTACCTCATGGTAACAACTGGTGAGGAAGGTGGGTGCAGGCTCAAGCGCTTCCTGCAAGTTGTAACTGTAAGCTTAGTAAAACGATACCGAGGACAGTAAGTCTGTATAAGTCTGTCACCTCCGGGTCTTCACATCTCTACGGGTATGGCTTGCCATGAATCAAGGGCTGCTTGGTCAAAGCTGATCATGGTTCAACATGGTTTGCAATCATTGATACTGTAATGGTTTCAGCGGAAGCTAATCGATGATATTAATGGGCTTGTGTTAGGGACCACGGTGTTGATACTGCCATGCTGGCAGATAGCCATTGGTAGTTGCACAATGGCTGCATATGGGTCATGATGGTCAGTGTCTGTTTTTGGGCAGCAGGGTCATTGGATGGGCTATGCGGCCCCAGTTTATTTACTCTGATGGAAGTTTGTCACCGGGAAGCCGCATATGAAGACTGCTGTTATCCTATGAGCTGGTTGCTGCCCTGACTGAGTTTCACCATCATAGCATTGGAAGAGCCCAGGCCCTCATGCCACTGTTCTACTTGCAGAAGTGTCAATCATGGTTTGCTGGCCAGGGATTTGGAATAACAGGATCAGCACCGAATACTTTGGCCGATGGTCAATAGCCCGCCTGCTGTGAGACATGCACGAGCCCACAGAAAATGCAAGCATTCGTAGAACAGGTAATCCTATTTCGTATGTAGTTCTAATGACTTCCCCATGTACCGGGTCAGTTTTGAGGACCTCCATGGACCTCCCCCCTGTCACTGGCCAGGGCAGGGAATTGTTGTGCGTTTTTCCTGCAGCAAGTTCAGCCCAAGGCTCATTTGCAACGTGCCCGTGCAGCCTTCCTGCAAGAGTTCCGCAACCATGCCGTGGTCGTTGAAACCGAGGCACGGGCAGTTTTTCAGCGCAGAGAGACCTGAGTGATACGGTTTATGAATGGGCACCCCTCAAGCAACAGAGGTACCCCCAAACCACCCTGACTTCGCCATTTACATCCATTTATAGTAATGCACCAGCCGTTTTTGAGCGCCCAATTTGAAAAAGAACAGTATGTTCGCGTGACAATCTCATTTCACCAGAGAGATCAAACCAGGGAAGTTTTCGCCTCCATTGGAACTGATTCAGCGTAGCAATAATGTATTTCTGAAATGTGAATATATCAATGCCTAGCTATTAGTCAGCAGTCACCAGCCCAAACATGGTTGCAGGTGAACATCCCAAGAGAGACTAGTCAGTTTGGTCAGGGGATGTTCACTGGGGGAACAGGGCATGGACCCACAGCCTGATTCCGGAAGATGGTCCAGTTGCCCAACCCTTGCAGCTCTGAGTTCCTTGGAGTTCCGCACTGCTCAAGGTATGTGACATGTTGTGTGACTATTTGTTGGGCCCAATGTGTTTACCAAACCCGTGGTAGATGCAGCACTGACGGCTGGGCATCAATGTTTTACTGCTTTCCTGTCTCATGTGCGATGTCAGGTGCGGAAGATTCGAGAAGAAATGACCGAAAAGATGGAGGACTGTCGCCGCCTTTTGTCTTTCTATGGTTAGGAGAGCTAATGCTCGTAATGATTTTATGGGTTATGTTATGTTCAGCTTTACGTTGGTCAACAACACTGTTTTACTGTGTTTTAACATTAAGGTTATCAATGGTCAATAGTCCATAATAATGGCTTCAAAGAAAAATTGCACTGGTCAAACGTGGTTTATTGTAAGTCAAGCATGCTTACCGACAATGAACAGCAGTATTGGATAGCATATTCAGAATAATTAATATGCTATGCTTGCATGCAACCAGGTACATGCGCAAAATAGCCGTTGGAGCAGGCCTTTGCTTTCTCATGATGGTGTACTTGCACATGGTTTTCCAAGGTTCATTTCATGTTGTGGCGGAAGACAGGAGGGTGCATATTATTCGTAGCATTGTCCCAGCATATGGCTGTAATTTGTTTGTATAAGATGAGCAGCAGGTCGGCAATGGGTTATGTAGGGGACTGTGCGGTGTGAAATATCTACTTTTGATTTGGTTGGTTTTGGTTTCTGGCCCATTGCCAAGTGACAGTGCCTTCTCCTCTCAAGTTTTAGCTTCACGTTTGGCTCGATTAGTTTAGCTGGCGTTTGCAACTGTGTCCACTAACCTTTGAGCTTTGTCGATTTGACATGCATCCATGCAAGAAAATGGTAAGGACATTGGGCAGGAAGATCCCATATTCAGCAGAGAACCTGTAGCAGACCGAAGCAAAGAAATGGGTCTACAGTAGTGCAGCGATAAACAGGTACTGGTACTGTATAGACAGAGAAATTGATGGTTTGCGGCTTAGAAATCACAAGGTGTTTACTAGCCGTAGGGAGTGCACACATTTGGACTCATGTTCTATTTTCGTTGTTTCTTTTTTCAACCCGTTTGTTTCGTATGGGTATTGAGTACTTCTGTATGCAGTTAGGCCCTAAGCGTAGATTTCTCTGCCATTGCGGGTAGATACTTGTTTAAGTTGGTGAGGGGTACCACCGTTTGCGTGCCTTGGTCGAACCATGCCTATACCAACACCGGGGGCTCAACACAGCTGGCATCAGCAGGGCTGGGATCAGGACAAGTACGGCAAGATGCTGGGGGAACTTCGAGAGTCGGTCATGGGAACCGAGGCTGGGCCAGGCCTTAGTGGAGGTAGTGCTAGTGGAGGTTGGTGGTGGTAGTTGTGGTGTTTGGTGGTGCAGGTGGGTTTGTTGCTGTTCGCCCTGCTGTTGTGGGCGGTGGCGAATAGTGTCATTCAATGCCGTATGGGTCGAATTGCCAGGGCAAAGAAGCACAGCTTATGTCTTAAGTTGATGGTGTCGGAACTCTCCCCAACCAACCACTCGTTAGTTACCGTTAGTTAGTGGTTGATTGATTAATGGTGGTTGGTTGGTATATAATGCTGCTTCATTACCGTCATTACCCAGTTGTTTTTTTTTTAAACCTGGACCTATTGATCCTATTGCATGGCTGGATTGCCACATTTGCCTCGGCATCGCCAGTCGAGCCAGGGCTTGGTGCAAGCGCAGAAAGCCGAGATCAAGGAATTGAAAGGTGCGATTCTGCGCTGCACTTGTTGGTGCAGCCGATTCATGCAGGGATTCGATAGGAGACCCTATAGGTTTTCCGTAAACGTTTGCACAGGTTATTTGCGCACATGTTTTGCAAGACCATACCTTTTATTGTGTTTGTAGATAGATAGATAGATAGATAGAGATAGATCGATAGATAGATAGATAGATAGATAGATAAATAGATAGATCGATACTTTTTTATTCATCTATGCCTTTTTTGTTTTCATATATACATATACTTTTATCTAGTTATGTATGGATATCAAAATATTTATGTTTATTTATTTTTGCATAGATATAAAAATATTTTTTGTTTATGTATATATATATATTCATATTTCTATTCATCTATATAATGTAGATATTTAAATATGTATAATTTGGCAAATATATACAGACACCATGCGCCTGATTGTTCTGGAATTCGCAGAGATGAAATGGTAGTGTTCCATTGGCCGCAACTGCCTCCCAGGCGTAGTTGCTGCCCAAGAGACATACATGACTGCCGCGAAGCACAAGGCGGGATGAAGCACCTGTGGGTTGGGTCAGGCTGCCCAAACAGCTAGTTTGGATTATAGTTCATTAGGGTAACTACCAGTTGCGGCACATGTATCTGTACCTGATTCAAAAAGCTGGAAATTCGTAAGGTGGCACTTTCAACCCGGGGTTTCAACACCAAACCCGAGGTTCGTTCAAAAACCACATTGCAGCCCTCTTCGCTGCGGCCTCTTTATGCTCTGTGTGGGCAGCATCTTTGATCCATGTGAAAAGAGTTGAAAAGATCCCATACAATCCCATGAAACAAAAAGATATTTAAACAAATGTTTCAAAAGGTATCCCTTCTCGAAGTTCAAACCCATGATTTGTTTCACAGTTGCACACGGGTAAATCATGAGTTGCACACGGGTTGCACGCGGGTTGGGAAAACCCTGGTTATTTGTTTGAAACTCAAGGTTTGTCATAAATACCCCGGTCTGGCCTTGAAAATCGCAGTTGCACACGGGTAAGACACGGGTTGCACACGGTTTACTAAGCTCGTAACACGGTTTACGAAGCTTGTGATCGCTATCCCGAACTTTTTCGGTTTGTGCAACATCATGCCACTTCGTTCTATCAAAAATGTCTACTTACTTCAGGTCAGGTAACCTTGCATAAATAATATAAATAAGTGCCAAGAAATGTCCCGGCACCTGCAACATGACAGGAAAATTAAGCGTTTGAGGGAAAACCCAGCGTTTAACCTACCCAAGTTTTTGGACTTGAGCACTGGTAAACACAGGCATCCTATACATTTTGAGGGTTTCAACTGGCTTATTAACCAACTTCTAGCTGGGAGATCCAACTTGTAGGAAACAATTTCGCTTGGAGTCGAGAGGCTCCTTTATATCCGCTTTCACTTTGTCATGTTTTGGTATGTTTTGGTTGTTGTCGAATTTGTTACCCTGACAATGGTACCGGCCTAGGGATGCCAACCATCCAGTTACATTTTTTTTGCAAGCCAGTGATTGGAGGTGCACCCATTTATGATGAGGTTTGGCTAGTCCAGCCCATTAATGAAGCTCAGCCCAAGTGAGTCTAGATGAGCTGATACTGGCAGGTGGTTGGGAGGGAGCGATGTATAGCGATGTGGAGCCTGGGGTATCCCTAGGTCCTTTTTTAGAGGGTGAGTTAAGGTGTCACCAGCCACCATATAGGAGTGTTGTAGCTTAAATGGTAGGGTAAAGATCCATCAGAATTCTTTGGCGTTGATCTTACTTTAATCATTCCACTGTGCTATGGATATGACATCTTGCATGCATGTCTTTACACAATGCAGAACCTTGCTTCCAGCACATTTCCAGTGGACTTTCTTTCCCATTTTCCTCCTAATTCCAATGAAATTCTGATGGTCTTCTGAGCACCCGCTTGCCCAGAGATGATCATCCTGTCACCAGTACGCTCATTGATTCATTTGATTCCCCGTCCACTTCCTGGGATGTGGTGAACTGGAGCAAGCATTCGGCCAGTCGAGCATAAGGGTTACCACAAGAAGCTTGTTCAGTGCACACAAAAAGGGGTGAGTGAGGAGGCTGTGCAGGTCCAAATGGGAGGAACTTTCACGACCAGTTTGACTTATACGAATTCCATGCGCCGCTTGGATGTTTGCTGAGTTGGTATGATTAGTGTGCCAGGCCATTTGACGTTTCAGAACCATTGCTGTAGTGGTCCTGATTTTGGCTGAAGACATGTGCCATAGGCAGCTGGTGAGCAACAGGAAGAGCATTAGATTTATCGATGCATACGGGGATAGGCTCAGGCACTGCAACCACCAGTCGCAATGAGCATGGCCAAAGAGTCGTCGATGCGCGCAGGAGCATTTGGAAGGTCTCACACAGTCTTTGGACAAGCAACTTGAGAATGCCCGAGGCAGGGCTCTGGCAGTGCTCAATGATTGATGGTTGATGGCTGCTGGTGATTGATGGGTATATGCACTAATTATGGATGGTTCCCAATGTAACTGGTTGGACCATCCTTTTGGTGTTGGTGAATGGTCAATGGTTATTATTTATTTGGTAGTGATTAACCATGGTTAATAGCAATGGTGGCTCATAGGTTATAGTTCCAAGGCCTGAAATGGTTGGGACAGTTGAGGTGATCGCGGTGGGCAGAGCAGCAGGTGGAGCAGCCAATGGAGAAACACTGCGGTCAGAAAGCGCTTGATGTATCGCCGAGGGTCATGCATGAGTCATGCTAGCCTGTGAAAGTCAGGAACAAATCAACCAGCAGAGAGGGTAAGAGACAACTGATTGATGGTTGATTAACAGTTGAGTTCTAAGTGTGTGATATCCCCGGATCACTGGTTCCACGCGTTTGTTACGAATATCACCAATGCCTATAACCAATAGCTACACAGGCTTGAGTTGAGCCCTAGTGGTTACTCATTGTCAGTTTATGGCATGATTTGTATTGATTTGTTGGTATTAATTTATGCCTTGATTGTGAACAGTTGGATCAGTTGGTTAAAAGTGTCATCGATGACGCTAACTAGCACTGCAGCGCAAACTTGGCGGGTACATGGCCTGCCCTGCATGGATATGACATGATTTTACGTCACCGGGCACCCGCTTTGCAGAAATGCTGGTATTGACTCGCACTCATCCAAAGTCATTGCTTCCTTTTTTCTGTTTTCATGCAGGTCGGAATGTCCTTTCTAGGTTCAGTCTGGGTGCTAACTGAATATCCATATCTCTCCTATAAAGATTCTTAAAGTTCCAATCTATTTTGAAGTGTTCGGTGGGCAGTTTCCAGCAAGGTCGGCACAATTTCAAATTAAGAATCCCAGTTTGTTGTTGTTGATAGATAGTGTTTGCTATGAGCCTTTCTCTCAATCCATGACCATCCCACAAATGGTTTGCCAAGCACTGCATTTTTCACTGACCAATGCTGGTTGAAAGCGGTGATTTTCGGCTACAACTTGCGTGAAATGGTTTGTCCATACCCTTCTTTCTGTTACAGCCAAACCCACTTGAGATGAAACTTCTCCCAAATCAGGATCCGGCTGCACACCAGGTGAAATCGCAGACTTGAAACATCAACTCGCCTGCGGGGGGGCTCAATGACACAGCCCAACCATCCCGCTGCGAAGCCAGACATTTTGGAGCTTCTGGAGGTTGACACAGACGGGACACCCGTCATTTCGGGTCCCAAGTAAAAGTGATCTTCCTCTCCTTGCTTGGAACCATTGGGGAAGCAGGGTGTGCCATGCACTGGGGGAGGGTACCAGGGCCAGGTTCGCCACTGTCGCCGTCGCGCCCCTGTCGCAGGTCGTGAAGAAATGCTTCGTCAGGTCACGGGCGACTTGGCCTCGATGGAACTGGAGCAGAATCGATACAGGGCCACCTGTGAGGAGGCGCCTCCAGGGCCTCCAGCTGCGGGGAGGCAACGAGAAGTTGCAACACGTTTTTTTACCATCGAAGATATGGAAGTGGAGAGTTGAAGCGGTTGAAGATGAGGTAAATGGAAGGGATTCGTTTGAAGATAAGCAACAAATACCTGGCATGTAACTGGCCAGTCATGATTTATGGTAGAACTGTAGATAGACAATGTGGGTAGAACTGCGGTAGCATCGGAGGGGTTTGATTTAAGAGTGAGCTTGGTTGATGGTTTTAGGTTGAGAGAAAAGAACATAATTTGGCATCCCTAGCGCCTGGCTAGGAGAAGGGCATTGCAATTACAAGATCAAGCATCAAACAAGACCAACCCAGGCACTTCATGATGTTTACCACTCACTATTGGTAGTACTCCCCTTTGTGGCATTGAGATGAAGGGTTTCCAAGCGCCTCGCTGAATGACATGGTGACAACGTGCGCGCAACACATATATATATATATATATATTTTTTTAACTGTTGTTTTCAAACATGTTCATTTTCTCCAGTATTACGAAATCATTGGTTGGTTGACCAACATTTTTGATTAGGGGTTGAAACCAGCCACCAGTCATGAAATCCAGCATCCTGGGTGCAGCCCTCAGCTGGTGGTCGAAGCCCTGTCTGCCAGGAAAAGCGGGAAGCCGAGGAACGGTACCAGATCCTCCACAAGGCCATGCAGCAACAGCAGCAGCTCGATGCTGAAGTCGCTGACTGGAAGAACTCGACCCCACACGTGAGCCGTTGCAGAGTTACCAGCTACAAATGTGCACAGAATTGATTGCCCTTGTATGTACATGCGGTGTATGAATGTGTATGATACTGTATGTGTGTGTATGTATGTGTGAGAGAGAGATGATGCACATGACTACTTACATTTCTAAGGTAAAGATTGCTTGTCTCTTTACATGTCATGTGTGATTTGTGGTTTGCACAATGGTGGTACAAGACATAAATTGATCAAAATAGGATAAGCATGGACAAACATTCGTATACATGATGAATGTCCGCATTTACATAAGCAATAAATGAATGGATATACATATTACTGTATCTGGATATCGACATAATTTTGAAGATATACAGTTGTTTGACTATGCACATATGCGTTTGTTTGCCCCTTCGTTTCAATAAACAATATGCGTTACGGAAATGTGCCAAGCCTGGGCGCATGGAACCGAGGAAACAATTCTCGGAGCACATCCAGCGCTACTCACAAGAGTTTCACCAGTGCCCCGCAGTGGTTGGCTTCGGGGCCGTGGCTGTGCTGTCTGACGTGGGGGGAGGGTGGGTATGGCCATGGCCACCCAGAGGTACAAAGAGAAGGCATCAGATCAATTGCAGATCTTGGCCATTCTGAATCGACGGCTCAAAGAGGCACGGCTGTGGCAGCCATTGGGCAGTCCTGGTGAATCCTGGAGAAGTGTTGGACCAGTGTGGATCGCACCCTGAGCGATCGCACCAGTGACAGTTCACAGTTGCTTCAAGATCTTGGCAGCTCGGAACTGTCAGGCCCTTCGCAATATGGAGGAGGAGCGCGAACGCTTTATTTTGGCTCGGACCAAGCCAACTCCTCGCATTGGAGAGGCGCAGCGTGCTGCACGTGGCTGATAGATACTTTCAGCTTTGAGTTAGAACGGTTGTCGTTGTCGTTTTCGTTGTTGTTGTCGTGGTAGTTGTCATTAATAGTGTTTTTTTTCTCGTTGTTGTTGTCGTTGTTGGTGGTGGTGATGGTGTTGTTGGCAAAGGTGGTAGAGGTATTTACGGGTAGTATGTGGCAAACTGGAATCGCAAGGGTTGTCCCTCCTAGAAGATCGTTGATTCTTTCTCGTCGCGCAGCGGGCCTTATGGAAGGTGTTCACTGATGGATATTGATGGTAATTGGAGATGCATAGCCATAGGCACAAGCTAACTATATTCTCAAAATCATCAGATATCAATCACCAGCTATTGATTACCAGGGCGGTACTGTATTGATTATCAGCTATCAATTCTCAAACATCAATCACCAGACTTACAGTATTTGCTACAGGGTGGTCAAGCAGTGAATCTGGCTGATGGCCAGTCCGAAGCGTTGGGGTTTGTTGAGTTATTTGATTCTGACATCTTCAGAGTGGTTTGCACCCGGAACTTAGGGGTGTGTGGTGTGTGTTTGTGAACGTCTTTTTGCGGCGTGCTGGGGGTGCCAGAGTGCTAAATGCTCGCCAGCGAACCGAAACTTCCAGCGGATGTTCGCCAGGAAGTGGAGGAGGAAGTTGCAGAGGAGGGAGCGAAGAGTTGGAACAGAAAGTTGGTCAATGATCATTTGGTCGGTGTTTTTAGACATTTTTTCCCTAGCAACCAGATAGTGGTTAAACAGCTAAGTGGTTGGTGGTTTTATCTTTCTTTTCCCTAGCAATTATTAACAAATGGTTGGTTGACTTATATATTTCATAGGGGTTGGAACCACCAACCACTCATCAAATGAATACATAATCATTGAATTGATCAGTCAACTTTTATGGTGTTGTGTGGACTCTTGAGATTTTGGGAAGGCCACATGCGATACAAACTGCCACTCAGGGTTAGAGATGATTTTTTGTCGGTTGATGATTGGTTTGTTCACGTATGCCTTGGTCGTGTTGTCGTTGCTTGGGGTTCCGGTGCAATTGAGCCACACGTAAGTTTAAAAGGTTCACCACCGCTTCAAGTTAGATGACACATGAATCAGTAAAGGATACACTGTATACATGTGGCAAATGTGTGGGATCATGTGTAGAATTTCCAAGAGCAAATATGCCAAACACAGAGACTTGCACACTCCCAACGCCAGGAACCAGTGGATCTGGACCCGAGCCCGGTGTACCGAACTGATGCGCCTCAGACCAGCACTGGGCACACAACAACACAGAAGCACAGTACCATAGAACGAAGTAGGTCACAAGATGTCACAGCGAATCATTCTTGAAATCAGATCTGTGAACCAGTAGAAATATATCATATATGTATAAACTTAACTGTGAAATTCTAAGTCTCAATGCACCTCAGCTGGCTCAGTCCGCAGGATGTCCAGCAGGAGTTGGCAGTGAAAAAATGTGTCTCCACCTCTACCTGAAGGGTTCAGGGGCCGGTGGTCACCAAGGACATGGGCATGGACACTGCCTGGCGGGACTACAAGATCAGCAACATGGAGCTGCTTTGCATTGAAAACCAGCGGCTTTGGACGAGCAAAACATTTGTTTACATAGTTTTTCATTGGCAAAGGGTTGGTTGACTAAAATGTCTTTCATAGGGGTTGACACCACCAACCAGTGATGCATCATTAACAATAATAATCCGCAAGCATGAGTGAATAACCATCCTCTTTTGGAAACATGCTTTAGCCTACCATAGCGGATCCCAATAAGTTGATTTGATCCATTGGTTGCTCCAACCTGTGCGGAAGTTTGAAGGCAAGATTTTGTTGATCTCGGACTTGGTAGGTAAATTCCAAGTCAATATGGCTGTGGGTCAAAAGCCTTAGTCCCCCTGGTTCCCCTATCATTAACCATTGTCTACCATTGTTTCCCCATTATTGGGTTGTAAATATTGACCCAGCTCGCCATATTGAATGATACAACCCTGGTAGAAAACCCTACCCTGCTGGTAGCACCCCATCTTTGAATGCAAGATGTTGACACTCCAAGCGGCGCGCTGAGGCTGATCATCCCGCCCCCGCGGAATTCAAGGGCGCTGCCCAAGTTCAGGGTGCCTCGTTCGGGAGGAACAGTAGTGCCTGTGGCATCAAGAACTGAAGTTGCTCCATTTCAGGTTGAATGAAATCATGGACGTAAGGCTGGCATCATAAGCTCACCCTAAGGTTGCAACAAGGAGCACTATCATTAATTTGGGTTGGTTTGTTTTGACTTTTACATCGAGTGCCATGGTTGTGTTTGGACGTCCCAAAAGTGTGTCACGGGAACAGCACAGGTTACGGGCATGCACATTGGAAACGAAACAAATGGTAGTCTCTGTGCCTCCAAGACCGACAGTCTTGGCAGAACGCGCTGACAGAACAGGGAAAACCGGGAAAGCGCGAACTTGCTGAGTGTTCATGACATGAGGTGTAATGATATGGACCATAGCACACACACCTGAAAATAGTAAGGATATAGTAAAAGATATGTTTCCATTGAACATTCCTGTTAAGATACTTCTCGCTGTGGGTCAAAACCCTTACTCCCCCTGGTTCCCCTATCATTAACCAGCTTGTTTTCCCTATTATTGCTGGTCATTGTCCGCCATTATTGTTTGGTTCGTATTGACCCATAGCCATATGGTTACTCTTGGATACTCTTGGTTGTTGTTGGTTAGTTAATGATTACTCTTGTTACTGCTGGTTGGTTATAACCTATTGTTGCTTAACTGCTTGACTCATAGCCTTCTCAGTTTGTTCAAAAATCCTGGTGGTCAGCCGCATCGCTCAGGTGGAACGTGTCCGCAGGACGGTGCCCGGCCCAGGTGGGCCGTTGGGCCTCACTCCACGGAGCCGCCCGGTGCCGGCCAGTTTGTTGCAGCTGCCAGCCGTGAGCCCGGAGCTAGGCCAGGCTCACAAGGGAGTGTCCCCCAGGGTGGTGGCAGGCTTCTATGGGATGATGGGGATGTGATTGGTAGATGAATTTGTGATTAATCATACAGGATGGTTTGAATCTACAGATGTGATATGATGTGATTGATTGAATTGATAGTGGTTAAGATTCAAAAGTCAAATTGGATTGGGATCACTTTGTGGCAAATTATTACTTAGCACCACGGAATGGGGCAAGTGATTGCATTCGAACTGGTTGTTTGACTCGCATTGGCCAGCGTCAGCAAAGGCAGTGCAACCCTTGTAGGACTTCAAACAGTAAACTACTGGCGGTGGATGTGCAAATGAGGCATTGGGATGTTGGGGATTTTGCTTGTAGCTGTGAAATCCTTTGGCTTTTGGTGATCATGAGAGGTCTGCCTAGAGCAGATGGAAGCAAAATGCAACAAACATGTCTATTTTGCACTGAGCAATCCCATCCATCGTGTTTGTTTGACCTACAAAGCCAACTAGTGAACCACCATGTTCACCATCATTTTAAGGATCAACCATCATAACATGACAGCACACACACACAGCAGTCATGACACTCCCTACGCTTTGTCAAGGTCAAATCTTCCAGTGCAACATGCTTTGCCATCTACTTGAACTGCCTCCTTGCTGTGGTGGTTTGCCTGCCGCGAAATTCAGAACCGATCACGTAGATCACCGTAGATCCTGAAGATTTTGGCGCTGTGATGAAATCATTACCATCCATGGTCATCCATGTTATTATTGTGATGTGCCATGCTGACTTCCAAGGGCTGGATCTGGGTGATTCAACCACCTACACAACGGGCCACAGGTTTTCTTTGCTGAACGCCCTCTTGGCAAACACATACAAACACACACACACACACACTTACTCACCTGTGTGGGTAGTTATGTTTGCCTATTTATCTATTTGTCTATCTATAGATTTGGTTTTAATCGAATCTAGTCGACTCTAATTAATCGAATGTAAACCTATCCATTGAACGTAATTAATCTAGCGTGATATTGAATGCATCAAATCGATCTGAATCGAGTCTCATCTAATCCAATCGTCTAAAGCCCACCAAGTCTGAGCTAATCCAATGTAAATTGTAATTTATGGAACTTATCTAATCGACATAGCAAACCTCTGTATTTGACTACCATATTTGTTCGAAATCTATCTAATTTCTACTGTGTTCTACCGAATCTACCCAATCTACCTGACCTTCCTATTTGTCCCCCTATCCACCCATCCATCCATCCATCCATCCATCCATCCATCCATCCATCCATCCATGCTTCAATTTTTCGGATATGCACGCTTTGTTATGCTGTATCCTCGGTGTTTCTGATACCTAACCATGGCCCCTGAGTGGCCACTATGAGCCATGGCTCCTGGACCCTTTGTTCCTGGTGGCAGGCACTGTGCTTGCACCGCAACGCGGATGAGGTCTGTGGGTGGTGATGTTGGTTGACACCACCACTAGGGGGGGGGGATGACTGGTTGGTGGTTGGGAGGGTGCAGAGCCAGGGGTATCCCCAGCTGGCCCTTTGAAGGGGGATCTAAGGAGTTTCCAGGAGGGTTCTCACCAAATGCTAGATGAACTTGACCCTTACTAAGGGTAAGGGAATGGCAGGGGTATTCACTCAAGCCTCACTAATGCGCTCCATGATGGTTAAGTGAAATATGTGGAAGGTCAATGGCACCATCGATTATGGTGGTTAGTTGCAATGGTTAATGGTGGTTGTTGAGGTAATGGTTTTTTCACAGAAGGAAGAGAGAGAGAGAGAGAGAGAGAGAAAAAAAACAAAAAGTGGCTGATATCCCTTGATGATCCTTGATGTAAGTTAGGGGTGGCTTTTGATGGCCATTGATCGTTACACGGTGGTTATGTACAGTGGTTACGCTTCAGAGCTTCAGTGCTATTGATACTTTGCTCAGAGCCACCAGTGTCAAATTCGAAGACCACCCTGTGAATCATCAATCACCCCGAGGAACCCATGCTTAGGGGGAAGTCAAATCGCTTGTCATCACGATGAGGAAGGTAAATTGTGGTGCCGCCGGGTCCACGTTGCAAACACATCCTGGTATTCACCAGTCATCGCTCAGGATCAATCAGCTATGCGCAAGGTGAGTACCCTATCCATATGGAAGCTGCATGATCGATCCTGAAAGCTGCATGTACCAGGTTCAATGCCGGGAACACAGTAATGGTGAGTGTGAAATGTTGTGAGTCCCAGCAGTGAAGCCTGAAGTCGATTGCCAGGTACGACTCGAAGCTGGAGGGTTCATCGCCCCGCACCCCTTGAGAGGTTTCGGCGCTCACCATCTCTGGTTCCGCTCCCATCTGGAAATAAGCAGCGGTGATTCAAGGAAGCCGGTTGCCAACGGTTACCGCAGGTTAAGCTGGCCAATGTTGTTTGATATGATTGATCGTATGTGCCACAATGGTAGGCAGGGTCATGGTTGTACAGTGGTTTTTGATGGTTTTTGATGGTTTTTGATGGTTTTTGATGATGGCTCATGTTGGCAAATGGTGACTAACCATGACTAAGCAACAGCAATATGGAAACGGCAGCCAATGATGATTGATGATCATGAACAATTGACGGCTGATCCACAGTTCAATATTGCAAATGACTTGCTCTCCATCACGTTAGATCATGCAGAGAAGATCACAATGGATTGTTTGAGGAGCAAGAGGTTCTGGGTGACATTGTTATTCAATATTATTCACCATATTTCACCAATACCAACCATAGTTCACCGCTATTGAGCAGTGATTCACTACTATTATTCACCACTATCCACCAGTTTTAGCCATGGTTTACCGCTATTGAGCATGAGTAGCTTCAGGATTCCAATGCAATGTCTACGTTTCACCAGCGCTAGGAACGCAAGGCCGGGGATCCAATGCTAAAAAATAAGCACTGGGACTCCCACATGCAGCGCAGCCTCGCGGCCTCGCGTCGCGAAAAGTAGGTCGAAAAGAGCAGGCGGGATGGTCATTGCAGTTACCAGGTGAAGGTTTGTTTGGCTGTTGGTTGGCGAGCTGCGTGGAGCCAGGGCCATCAAGGGCCTTTCAAAGAGCTACCAGGAGGGTTCTAACCAGTTGCCAGTGTAGGTCTGAAAGATGGCTGGCCGAACTTGCCGCGGACCTTCCTGAAATATAGACATATTTGGCTCGAGCTGCCCTCAGTCAGTGGCAAAGCGATGGGCTGTGGAGCTTCAGTGAACTACTCCGAGCATGCTTATGCAAAGTTCAAAAACGATGGAGAGGACAAAGAGACATTGCCTTTGCGAAGCTTTTACCGTGCAATTTCCAATTCCTTTTCAGATGTGAGGGAGTCCAGGAAGGATCGCAAGACAGAGGGTGTCGATGTTTGCCCCATCATCAACCAAAATCCTTACTGTTCAGATCCCGATCGTCACAAAGCTGACAAGCACAAGGGGATGCAAACCTTGGAAGAACTCATTGCTGGTGTCTTCGGGGCAAATGTGGGAGGCATCAAGAGGGACGAAGATGCCAAGATTTCGTTGGAAGTTTGGAAGGAACTCTGTGATCGATTGCCCAGAGTTTGCAAGATGTACTGGGATGATGAAGATCACATCAAGCTGACACAACGTGTGGCTGAGATGTGCCTCAAGGTTGGCCGCAACGATGACATGTCTTGGTGCAAGCGCCTACGTTGCTTTTGCCACTTCGACATGGTTAAGGTGGAACCCAAACCTGGACATCCTGGTGGTGATCAAGTCGTAGATGGAAAGTTTTTCTTCGTGAAGCTGGAGTCGAATAGTGAAGAGGGCGAACTCTGTTGGCCAGGCAAGCCCAATCCGGATGATGGATACAGCAGCCCTGGGAAATGGATCAACATGAAATATGGCAAAGAGGAGATTGAGTCCACGGAAGAGCTTCAGATTGATGTGTTGGAATGGAACACTGGAAGATGGAGCCACACCGTCACCAGAGTAAAACCTGAAAATGCCTTTGACTTTTGACCGGATACACCGATCAAATGAAGGATTGCTAACAGAATCTAACAGATCCAAAGGTGCCCAGAATCCGAAGGAACGAAGTCAGCTTTTTGAGCTGAATGGCACGTCATGGAAATTTGGGTCTAGTTGTGCTCACTTTCCTGCAGCAATTGCAGCAATTGCAGCAACTGTGACGTGAGGTTAATCTCAGACGGTGGCCCTTGAAGGGCGCTGTGCATCGCTGTGCTGTGCTGGCGTTTCTCCAAGAGATTCCCCTCGCACATCCGACGCTACGCACATGCGCGCGTGTGAAACGAGGGTCTTCGAGCAGCAGGTGTGGCAATAAGAAACAAAACAGTGTCGCAAACACAGATGTGGGTGTTGGTGAGTGATGGGATGTTTTTGGGGTTATAGCCATTGATGAGGGTTAACACTAGGAGATAAATAAGCAACAATAGTGGTTAAACAGCTAACTGGTTGGTGGTTTCATTATTAGTTTTATTTTCCCTGGTAATGATTAACAAATGGTTGGTTGACTAATATTTTTCACAGGGTTTGAAACCACCAACCAGTGTATGATTTCATGTCTATGATTTATTTTACGTCACAGGTTCATGCATTGATTCATAAGGTCGATATTGATAGGATCTGCTTACGAGAAATATCCAGAAAAGCAGCTGATTCAGCATTAATGATGGCTTTCCGAAGCTGTTGTGGCATGCACGTGTCACGCCCCTGTTTGTTTCTCCGGCTGTTTCTTCTGTGGCTGCTTTGGCTTCAGAATTGCAACCAGCAGCGGAACGTGGTTGCGGAAACTGCTGGCACCGACCGTACCGGTGAGGCGACTCGCGTGGGTGTCCCATGGAACTGGGGACCCCGGGAATGGAAGGCTTTGGCTTAGAACCGACCACTGGCTGGTGGTTGGGAGGGAGCTAAGGAGCCAGGGGTATCCCGATGGCCCTTTGGGAAGCTAAGGAGCTGGAGATGCCAGGAGTGGTCTAACCAAATGCTAGATACTGGTAGATCATTCGTGGGGAGATGGTTTTGTTAATCAGAATGTTGAATATATAGTCATCAATGATGCTTGATGGAAGATCCACATTCATAGATCGCCCAGATGTGATGGTGAGCGTGGATACTATCATTCCATTAGAGTGGATGGCATTGTTTGAGGCAAACAAACGTCAGCGGACGGCAGCGGATACCACCATGCTGCCCATGCTTGTCCTGTATGTCCAGATGGGTTCTTAGCTAAGCTCCCCAAATGATTGTGGACGGTCTCTGCCATTTAACTAGTAGACCTTCCTGATGCTGGACATGTCATATGTTTAAGTCTGTTTTAGCGGATTGTCGCAGTAAGTCTTGGTGAAAGGCGGGCCAATGCTTTTGCACAAGTACGAGGCAGCCGCCACGTTGAACAGACGTGCCATCGAACATCAAATCAGAAACCAGATTGTTAGCTGATGCCCGATGGCACCACACGTCCCATCCCAGGAGAATCCAGGAGAGATGTTCATATGCTAGACCTTCAGGTAAAGCATGGTAAAGCAGGATATGGACCGTATTGCCGTAGATACATGCATTTTGAATTTTATTAATTTAAAAATTCTATAGTCTTATTGTACCATAGATGGTCTATAGACGTATCAAATGTATCTCATTTCATCATTTTGAAGTCAATCGTGCCCCGATTTGCGGCAACTGCAGCTCTTGAGGCGGCGGTGCGGCAGGGCTGCACGGTGACCCAGAGGGGGATGCAGCCTGGCCAATGCTCAGGTTTTGCCGAAAAATACCCAGCCCGTTTCGAACGTCTCGTAGCCAACTGTAGAACCAGCGCTAGGTACGAGAACCATAGGTTTTTGGGAAAAGAAGCACATGTGACATGTGCTGCAGACCCAAGAGAAGGATCGAAGAAGTACACTCGCAAACGATTAAGCAAGACCTGCATGAGGCTTTATGTGCACTGCATGTTGTGGCCGAGGTTTGCAACCATATCCATTTGGTTGGTTCATGTGGGTTCTCTCATGTGCCACATGGCTGTCACGAAGCTGCTGTCCTGCAGGTCCATGCAGAATGGACGGAAGCTTCCTGGGTGTGAGCCTAATTGGAGCTGCCAGCCACGATGGACCGCCTTGCCACATGGTTGATATACTCAGGCCCTTTCAGGTTATCCATCCTCCAGCTACCCCAATCATACTTCCGATCGTGACTTACCGCCATTGCTGATCATTGATCCACTCAGGCCATTTCAGGTCAGTGGATTTCCAGCGATCCCAGCTGTACCAACGACAGTAACTTACAAATCTGACAATCCATGTGTCCCTGACCACTTCATGACCATAAATCTCCATGGCTCCTTGTTGGGTGATGACCAACCGCAGCGGCTCGAGAAAATCCCCGCAGTGGCGGCACTGCTGCTGCCACGTAGGGAGAGGCAGAAGGGGGATGTGGCTGGTGTAGACCCCTTAGACCACGGGAATTAAACAACTAGAACCCGAAAAAACTGGTGGTTTATGGTTTGAGTTCCGGTAGTTCAGGTTGATGTGATAAACATCGGAATCATAAACATAAGTTTGGGATTGTTTGATGAAGAAATATTATTGTCTAAATATACACAAATATATTTAGATATTATGACTAGACGGTTTTGGATACCGATGAAGTTGCTGGGGAACCGCAACCCATATGTTTCTCACACCTCGGTACCACTGTGGCACATTGCTTCATCGCTAGGCAGCCATGCGACCCCTCATTGCCGCAGCCAAGGGTTCGCGCAGGCGCCCAGTTCGGTAAGGATGGGGGCATCATGGTCGAATGATGGTTGCAACGGCGGGGGGGGGTGGTGGCTCATGGATGTTTTTGGCGGTTAATCATGATTGATGATGAATCGTCATGGTTGATGATAGTTGATGATGAATGATGATGGTTCATGAGGGTTGGCAATGATTATGCCAATTGTTGTGGTTGCAACGTGGCGAAAAATGACGGTTACGCCTAGGAATGGCCAACGGCTCAATGGGGGTGGCGGCTGTTGATGATCATCGTTATTGATTGCGGATTGTGGTTGTAAATGGCCTAAGAATGGAAGTGGTTGATACTTATTCAGCTTACAGTGGTTAATAGTGGTTAATAGATATTGCTTAAGTTGATCATGGTTGATTCCTAGCAACCAATGATAATTCACGATGGCTGGCAACAGAAGATGATTGCAAATAGTGATTTGTTTTGAATAGTGGCCGTGGCTAATGAAAAATGATGGATCTTAAGGCTCAATGATGCTCAATTGCAACCTTGGATCTGGCTGACTATGGCTCCATGCTAGGGGGTATCACGCTGAGTAAAATCAATTCGTGCTTATAAACAGCATGTGCTTCACGAAACAACGGTTTTGGGAGGTCATTGCCCTTCAACCATTTTTTGCTATCAAATGCCGAAGCATGCTTGAAGAAGCTTGGACATGTACCTATATGATGCACTTAGCTAAGTATATATTGATTAGATCCATTGATTAGTGGACATGGGTCTCCTCAAACCAGAAGACGGTTCAAGTTCTTCGAGGTTCAAGGCCTCTTACAGCTTGTCGCAAGACGAGGCTATTCCCATCTCCAGAGCGATTTCAGAGTTCTGAGGTTCTTTAGCCCTGCAAGCGTATGCGCATGCACATGTGGGTGCACTCGTATGCGAATATCTATGAATTTGTTTACCAACACTTCTGCATAAATGTATAACATTGTAAAACCACATATGCTCATGTTTGGCTAGCAAGGGCTAGCTGCAGTGCTCCCATGGTTGTTTTTGCCAATCTTAGAACTGTTTGGTTTCACTGATTTGACCAGCATAAATGGGTGGTTGACATCCAGAAGCATAGAACATGGGGGGAGGTTCTGGAAATAGGGAGCCCCCACAAATAGCGTGCTTATGACTATAAACTATAAACGATTTAAAAAGGATGACTTGGGGGTACCCCGATGACTTCAGAAAGCACCATGGTTCAACATGGCTCAGCACGTTCCAGCCAGGCGACTCATGGGACTCCAGGTCTCCAAGTTCACCGAGCCATCGGACAGGCTTGGTGCGTCCATGTAGCTCCCTAAGCTTGGGCTCACCGGCTTAGACCATGCTCTCATCATGCTGTGGTGGGCCACCCAAGCTATTGGATTAATCTCGATGTCATCACATCATCAACCATCAATCATGAACCCATCAATCATCAGGCCATCATCAACCCGTCAACAACCATCAACCCAGCAGCCACCACCCAGGGCTACGACGGCTACAAGTTTCGGGAGCTTGGCCGGCCTCGCGGCCGAGCTCACCAGGCTCACTGGGCCCGTGGGCTGTTTGGTGCGTTGTTTCAGGGCTTGGTTTGGGATTGTTTCACAAGTTTTGTTGGCTCAAACTGCGGAATTTTGATGGTTTTTGCGGTCAGTTTGTGCCATGATGTTTGCAGCGATGTTTGTTCCATTTAAATCCATTTAAGTTGGTTGATGGTCCTCTCACCCCGTGCGCTTCAGACATCGACTAGTTGGGGTACCACTATTTCTGGGACATATCTTTGCTTCGCCGCAGGTTTTTGAGCTGGGAGAGTCCTGATGTTCCGATCTACGTGCCCGTTACCCAGGCATGCCATGGGCCCCACCGATGGAATGGGAGGTGGTGGGATTTTGCTTCGTTCCAAGATGCAGCTGTCCGTAGCCATGGTGGTCCCCCAGCCAGGTCCAAAGTGCTGTTGCTCACTTTTTTGGATTGCAACCATTCAAAACACCTTGTGGAAGAGTAAGAACCTGCAATCCATACCGCCAGGACTGCACTCGTTGCTGGTGGTCATGGGGTCTATTAATTTGTTGTCGGATGGTCATAGCCGCTATGGATCTGTGTGGTCATTGCTGCATTGCCTATGGCTCGTTGCTTTGACAGAATGATATATTATTCGTTATTGCTGGTTCTTTAGTTTGTTGCCTTATCTTAGTGTTTATCTTAATGTTCATCTTAATGTGCATCTTCATGATTCTTAATGTATGTATATATATATATATTTCGAAATTATGAACATATATTGTTGTTGATTGCTGGTGTTTCTTCTTTGCTCATTGGCTTTTGGTATTTTTGGTTGTTTGCTGGTTGGCCAGATCCTCGCCACTCGGCATCCCGCAAAGCATGCTGTTCGTTTCGCTTGATCATTGTCTTTATACTGGTCGATCCTGCTTATTGTTGGCTCATTACTTTCAACCGGCTGGCTTGTCTCAAATGATAATGGTTGTTGCTGAATCATCATGCTCAGTCTGCGCTCGTTGTGATGTTGGATTCTTATTGTGGCTATAGAGGTTCAAAATCAGTGCTTCTCATAAATAGGGGTACCCCGAAATCATCCAGTTTATTTACCATGTATGGTCCAGCGTTCCTTGCCCCCCCTCCCCCCCGCCAGGCATGGGTCATGGGTCCCCCCTCCCCCCCCTGTGGTGTGGTAGTTGGGTGGGTGGGTGGGTGGGGAAGTGGGATGGTATTCTATCAATTGTATATGGCTATTATGGAAGCAGATAGCAATACACCCCCCCCCCTGGGGGGGTGGGGGGGGGGGGGGGGGGGGGGGGGTGGGGTGGGGGGAGTGGGGGTAGGGGGGTAGTATACGAGCAGTGTATAAGTAGTATATAAATAGTATATAGGTAGTACGTAGAAACAATTCGATACAATTAGTATGTAAATTGAAAAATATATACATAGACTACATGTAGGTAGGTAGTAGATAGGTAGCATGTATGCAATATAAAGACAACATATTTAAATATATATATAGAGAGATAAGTAGTAATTGCAAACAGCAAGTAAGTAGGCAGATGGGTTAGTACATGCTGCATATATCTGTGGTGTATTAGTCCTAGATAGATCCCATACAAAAAAAATATGTAGCAGATAAGCAGGTACGTAGATAGGTCAGTTCGGTACACGGGTAGTTGATGAGTGTAGTTAAATACTACGTAGTAGTATGTAGAGTAGATAGTATGTACATATTTTTGCATTATAAAAAGCTCCCCGATGCTGCAAATACGGTGCGATTGGGAAGCGAAAGCTCCGAAATGCTGCAAATAGGGTGCAATTGGGAGGCAAAAGCTCAGAAACGCTGCAAATAGCATGCAGTTGGGAGGCAAAAGCTCCGAAAGGCTGCAAATAGCGTGCGAATGCGAGGCTAAGGCTCCGAAATGCTGCAAATAGCATGTTCCTGGCCCCCATCCACCCCCACTACCCATTGGGGGGGGGTGGGAACACGGAGCACGGAACCATGTATGGTACTAGCATGATCTCAGAACTCAGTGCTTCATAATCACTATTAAGACTTATTAAGGCGGCTTGTGGCCATTGGATTCATAATCAATGATCTCAGCGCTTCATGTGCTTCACTGCGGGGGTTCCCGACCTGGATGCGGGGACTTTCGACGACAGGCGGGCCGCTTTGCAGTGGTGGATGCCATGGCTTTAGGCGCGGGGGAGGGCCTGGTGGGCCATCACTCCGGTGATCTGACATGGCTGGAAAATCATCCGATTTTTCTAGATCTATGAGTGATTGAGACCTATGAGATCCTGTGAAACTATGAGATTTATGACTGAAGCCTGTGAAACTATGAGATCTATGACTCTATGAGTAATTGATAATGATTGCGGATTTTCCAGCACTGCTGTGACAGATCACCAGAGGGAACCTTTGTGGAAGTTTGATTAAAGGGTCAGGATGTTCGATGGTGTTGATGGTGATAAGCATTCACCAACGACCACAGTGCTGATCATGATTGCAATCATCATCACCATCATCAGTATCACCACTATCATCATCTCTCATCACCAGTAAGCTCATGCATCACTGTTGATGATTGAAAGGCTTGTGGTTGAACCTGTTGTTGTTTATTTGTTTGTTTCTTTCTTAGATAATTATTTAGTTATATATATAGATACTTAGATGGTTAGCTAGTTAGTCCGTTAGTTTGTTAGTTAGGTAGTTAGTTAGTCAGTGAGTTAAAAGTTAGATTTGGTAATAGGTGGTTAGAGCCTACCATTGTTCGCTGCCAAGCTTGCTATTACCCAGCCTCAGCCACATGCCCTGCGGCGTCAGGATGCGAATGAAGCTTGGGGCATGGGCTACAAGAGCCAGCTGCTAGGTGGCAACCCCAATGGAGTAACACCAACTCCTTTTGTGCACATCTTGTTTTGTGTTGGTCATGAATCATCACGTTCCCTGGCTGGTGGTTTTCAAGTTTTTGTATTTTCCAAAATGTATTAACACATGATCAGTTGGTTGCCCGATATTTGTTCAGATATTTTTAGACCAGGGTTATGACCACCATCCAGTGTCATACCTCATGATATTGGTGTTACTGATGGCTAATGACATGGCAATTGTTTAATTCGCCATCAGTTACCTTGATAGCGGATCATGATCTGTGTTTTCATTTGGATGGCTTATACCCACTAACTTAGGTTTTTAGTGTTTTTGGTATATGATTGATTTACCATATATAATCACTAGAAATACATTTTTAGCAAGGCATCTATAAGCCACCAAGTCATGGATTTAACCGCGGCGTGCTAAGCTTTTTATGTGCGAAAGTATTGGTGGTTGTCCGGCTCGCCACCGCTGGAGTTTGAGAGGCCAGCTATTGGACATGTCGTGCGGAAAAGCAAAGAAAAAAGCACAGATTCTTCGGGAATGTGACCACTTCCATGTTTAACATTCCCAGACACTCCATGTATGGTGTATTTAATCACCTTTGGGCCATTTTATAGATTTCATAGTGGTTCAATAGCTGGTTTCCCTCATTGTTCGAATTTGCGCCCGCGATGCTGAGCTTTGTCCATGGATACGGAACTGAACATACCAACCATTCTTTGACAATGATCAAACAGGACCAACGAGAATCAACCATTACCAACCACTGAAAGGCTACCATTGACAGTGGCTACCAGTTGCTGACAGATGGATCAGACCTTGTGATTCCAGACATAGGCTCCAGAAGCTATGGACCGACTTCGGTCTCTCCATCAGCTGAGACAAGAATATACTGAAGATGACTGAAGAGTACTAATTACTAATTGTTAATATGTTTTTGATATGTTGAATGCATTTGAATGCATATTTGTATATATAAATATTTTTTACATTGGGACAGCCATTGATGCGTCCTTCTCGTGTCAATTTTGCACAGAAATATTGTGAACTAAATGATTGTATTTATGTGCATGCATTTGCTACTTCTTCGTATGTGCGTGTCATGCAAAAACATCATCAGTTAGAGCATAGGTGAAGGATAGAGGATAGATGTGTCAAAACGTATGAAAACATGCGCTATGAGCCATTCAACCTTGTTTGACTTGAAACAAGGCGTTGCCAGTCGTACCGTACCCATGACTGCCATTCCGCGGCCTTTGAAGGCCATTGATAGCGGCCTTGGTAGCACTGGTCGTGCCAACAACTTCAACTTGGTTGCTGTGTACCAAGTGTTACTGTCTGGTACCGTCCTTGCGTGCTGATGATACGAGGTGGCCCCCCCAGTTTAAAGTTTGTTTTGATCTAAGTATAGTCATGTAATGTCATGTATAGTCATCTAAGCATGACCCCAGTAAACTATCCTAAGTTAACTAAGGGGCGCATTTTGTAAGAATCCTTTTGGGAGCTTTGTAGGAATTCTACGGAAAGATGGAAACTGGTTGGTGATGACGGTGATGACGGTGATGACTTCATGATGACACCAGGGCTACCAACACGGCCATCTCTTCCGGGCCGAAGCTTTGCTCTGCCGTGGCGCTGAAGTGCTGAATTCAAGCCGAGCATGGAGCCGAGGGCAGGGCAAAATCTGCCCGGAGGTTGGCTGCCGAAATTCACGACAAATCAACTCTTCATTTGGGAAGAGGTAGTTCTTATATATTAGTTCTATGGGATCTGAAACGAAGAAGGTGTTTGAATTAGCGAGTGTCAAAAATATGTTCCTGAATTCGATTGCACATGGGGTTGCATATAGCGAGAGCCGTTGCTTGGGATTCGGTATCGGTGACATTTGCTGCATTTTCAGACTGATAGCTGTACTTCGGGCGTTTCGCAGCCACACAGTTTTTGGATAAACAAAGTGTCATATCTGGTGGTTTCTTCGACTTGGGAACCCCAAAACGGATGGTTTTTATTATTGTCCAATATTACATACCTGGAACTTTCAAAGATCAAGAATATTTGACCTTTTGTGATTTGACCTAGTTTCCCAATAATTCTGGAAATGACTGCGCAAAATTGACCTCGACTATTTTGAGCCATTTTCAGCCATTTGTGCAAAGCGATCTCTAGATGACTCTAGATGCCCTCGAACGCGCGATGGCTTCCAGGTGCCTCTCCTCATACCCATTGAGCCCATGGATTGCCGTTGCATTGATCAGCAAGCATGCGTTGAGCGCACACACGTTGGTACACCGGCTCTTGGTTTCCAACATGTTCCAACAAGCATTCCTAGTCATGCACTGCAATGGAAAACATGAAAAACAAAGATCAATTTTACCCGCAAAAAGGGCGCAAATACCGGGCAAAAGGGCGCAAATACCCGCAAAAGGGCGCAAATACCCGCAAAAGGGCGCAAATCACAAAAACTGATTTTTTGACTTTTTGAAGATTTCATGATAATAGATTTAAATGGTACATTTTCAATATGTGTTTGGTTCATCGATGCTGTTGCCTGGCAAGGGAACTTCATTGGCGCCGGGATGGTAGCATGCGGAAAAACATGCCGTTGGCAATTCCTTTGTCTCACGCTCAAATGCCATTTGTGCCGATGGCAGTTCGCGGGATAAGCTCGACCACTTTTTGCCCCAGCGATCAATTTTTCACCAAAAGGCTAATATTTTGGGAATTTTGATAGAAACTTCAAAGAATACTTGAAAGATCAATTCGGTCAAATATTTTTGATCTTTGGAAGCTCCAGGTAACTATAAGTGCATACAAGCGGATGATGTCGGGGGTCCCCTATTGTGAGAAACACCCATTTGAACAAAAGAGAATACACACTTGAGTGTTACTTTCTGGTGATTTTCCAGAGCTTGGATTGCCTGCGCCTTCCGAGCAATGACCCCCACGGGGCTAAGCATTGGCAAGGAACAATGGAGACTAGACTGGCCACATGAATTGCTGTGGTGTTGGCTGGGAAGTTTCAGAGTCCGTTGCTTTGTCATGTTTGGATGGCGTCCCGTTCCTTTTGCATAGAGTAAAGTCCAATAATGTGCAACCAACCTCAAGGCAAGCAGAAATTTTGCACCTTTTGTTGAGCCCTCGTGAACATTTTCCGTTTGAATACCCTGCATGAAGAAAGCACAAATATAGACGAGTCTGTTTGTGTCACTGCTTGCCTTTGCAAGTGACGACATGCAGACTGCAGCCTTAATTAGATTGCTGTTTCCTTGGCAGCTTGGTTTCACATGAGAGGTGGTTCATAAGCCTGTCCGCCACTGCAAGTACATCCTTATCGTTCCATACCGCATATTACATCATGTTGCCAGATTGGCCCTGATCCTGACTGGCTATGGAATGGCACCAGAAAGGCGGCATGGAATGCTTCAGCGAAACCAAGGCATCGCATGGATGCATGGTCAGAGTGTATATATGCAAGATTTGATCTTGAGGCCTTGAGGCATGCGGGTCAAAATTCCTATTGCTTTTTATGCAAATCAACTCAGTACATTCAATCGTGCTATAGATATAAACCACGTTTCACTCCTGGATTTGTTCCATGTGCAGCATTCCTTCCAATGCAGTATCTAGAGTATTTCTGGAAATTCTGACGGAATAGCCCTCTGAGTAACTTTGACCCGTTTTTGCTCGTGTATATAAATTTGATGACGGTTCATCAAGGTCAGGGGTTTCCCTGAGTGTTTGACCTGCGCAGTTTGTGTTCTTGAAGCCCCAATTGCAGCCGGATGGGGTAAGATGAAGACAGCTTCGCGCTGGCTTCTTTTTTGTTGCCCTTGGCGGTTTCAATTCCCACGCGCATACAGTTCTGTCTATACATTCATCACGCATGAGAGCCAACAAGAAAGCTGCAATGCATATTTTACTTTCACACATGCAGGTTGCTAAATGTTTTTGCGAGCTTTGCATATCAAGTGTTGGTTGAAGTTTTTCAGAAAGTGTTTATAGTGTGACCATGGTTATTGAAAATGATCCAGCAAACCAGGTTCAACCAGGTGAGATTCCTGACGGATCCCCATCAAATCACTGTCTGGATCCAACTGCTCGCTGTGTCGGTTCACCCCTGTGCTGTCAAAAACGGGTGTTTCAGCCAGTTCTCCTCTCAGCCTTTCAGTCCTTCAATGCATGAAACAATCGAATCCAAGAACAACAACGAATAAGCGTAGGAAAATTTGTTGGCTGTTCGATTTGCATTTGTCATTTCCAAATGTCTGAACAAATTGTTGGCTGTTGACTAGCATATTTTTCATAGGGGTCGTCGAATTGCCAACCAGATAAGGATAATAAATCATCGACAATTTTGTGACATTTACATGGCAATCAATGACAATAATATGAACAATGACCAGTCAAAGAGAACAACTTCCTTGGAACATATGCCCACATCCTGCAAATTGTATCAATTGTGACATTTGACTGAACGCGTGGCATCACAGTCATTTTATCTATCAAGAGTTCTAAATATCACAATCACAATCACAGAAATGATTCACCAGATATTCCATGTATGGCATGTTTATTTACATGCACCTATCAAATGACCCAGATGTAGGTAAATATGCCATACATGGAGCATTTGGATTCTAGCTCTGGGTACAACAATTCCGTGGCACCTCGCAGAATACTCCAAATGAAGCGCCACAGGATCAGGACATCACAGCACCTGGGAGCAACAGAAAGGCACAGGTCAGGCACAATTAACGATGCAGGCTTTGCACAATTAAGAGATTGATGGCTGCGGGCCGCTTTCAGACTTGCTAGCAGCAAGCTTGAGGAAAGAGAATTACAGATTCAAAACCATGAATTTGGACCTTCCATGACATGCATCCCAAAGTGACTCCGTCCCTACTCATTGTTTGGGTTGCCTTGAGGTCATATTGGTCACAATTTACCTGAATCCCGGCATGAGTGACATAATTACAGCCTTTCTAGGAGGATAGCTTGAAAGAGATAATATGGTTTGACTGCTGCTTGTCTGTCACGAAAGTCGAAAGCCCCTTGACTGCCACAAGCCACAAAATACACAAGAAAGTGGCTCATTGCTCCGAATGGCCAGGGCTTTGGCATGATCTGTGTACGATGGTAGGAAAGCCTCAAGAGGAAAATCGGTCGACTGCCTTTGGTTTGACCGCACGTACATTCATGAGCATTGTCTCCAGGCTGGCAATAGAAGATTCTCATTTCAAAAAAATGTTTCGCTCTTATCCCCCTCCTTAAGACTTAATAACACATTCACTGGAAATTGTTCATACAGAAGAATCCCACTTCAAACAGAAGAATTAGTACACCAGGAAAGTAGGCACAATCATGTATTATTTGTTGTTATTCGGCGTTTCCCGGCCCGAAACCAGATACATAGCCACAGCTCCTGGCCACAGCCGTTCTTCCCATTCAACTGATGCACGGCTTTGCTGTCTTGCTCATGCTTTCAGGAGAGAGAAATGAAGAGAGAGAGAGAGAGGGTTCATTTGGTGGTTTCTCAAATGGGGGGGGCCCACAAATGGTTGGTTTATTAGTATAGATGCTTACTAAAGGATGGTTTGGGGGGTCCCTATTGTCAGAAACACCCATTTAGGTATCGGTCTGTTTGACTTAATTGTGTTCAATGATGACTGCAAGATAGTAGCAACGCAATGGAGTTGATGATGATTGGGGAAAATATCAGGGTTGCCGATGATGCGGATGACTACGGGGTTGTAGCTGGTGGATAATAATCGGATTGATGCTGATGATTGATCAAGATGAGGTTGATGACAATGCTGACTGATAGTGATTGACTGTGGTTGAAAAGTGTTTGCTTTGTGGGAAAGATTCATTTCAATATTTTAGCATGGTCCCCAAGACTTCGAACCTTGCAAAACATGCTGACACAGTGTTGATTGGTCTTGGTCTTGGAAGTTGGCGGCGATAGCTGGTGGGCGCTGCCTCCACCCCGGCGATGTCGGGGGGTGAGTTGAAAAGCTGATGGATAGCTGGTGGCAAATCTATGGCGCACCTGCTGACCCAAGAGACCGTATCAAAAAACGTGGTAGAAAAAAGGCCATGGATTCGAGACAATTCCAGCCGTGTGTTGTAAAATGTGACTTCAAGAAAGCAGATGTGGATCCTTGGGGTTTGTTCCTACATATATAACTTTGTAAACGGTGCTGTACGTTGAAAGCGCGGTATCGGTGGCTCAATTAATTGGGCTCAACATTTCCGTAGCCGCGCAGACAAGCTGCCTTGCCCACTCTGATCGGTCAGTGCACTACTGCTATTGCTGCCATGATTGCCGGCTGCGCGCGCCAAACCCTGTCACAGGCCAGTATAGTGATCTTCAGGCAAGCGGTTGAAATATTCTCACTGAGGTTCAGCATGGTTCAGCTGAATTTGGAAGGAAAATCGATGTTCAACTCAGATTCCAATAGATTTGACTAAGGCCGGAAGTCAAAACCAAAAATCAAGAGATTCTCAAAATGAGCAGCATGCCAAATATGCCAAGCTTGTGGGTTCACTGCTGGAAACTTCACACCGGACCATCAATTTGCTCGATTCTTGAAGGCAATGACAACCCTAAAGATCCCTTTGCAAGAGGTGATAGCTGGTTAAGAAGTTATGAAGCATCCTTAAACACCTGGGCACATGAACAGGATCGTGATTGGTAGTGTGACTGGGACCAACCAGGTTGTCAGGCGATAGCCTTTTGGACTCAGCATTTCCAACCAATAATTATCATAAGAACTTGCTGCGCTGGGAGCCATATGCTTGTTGACCCCCATGCTGTAATACGCCAGCAGCAGCATTATCACAGGTATCTCTTGGCATTCCTCGCCATCAACAATGATCATAAACCACTATTGTTAATCGCCCTTGTTGTTCTGGTGTTTCGTGGGAACCTGAAAAATGTGTAGCCCGGTATTGAGCGCCCCATTCTTGTTCACCAATTGTTTATCCACCATTAATTAGCCCTGGAAACCAATTACAGTCATTCATTAATCTCCAGGGTCTGGAATTGATGGCGCTGGAAAAAAATAATCTCCAAGAGCCTTTGTGTTCCCACAAAAATCAACCAACCTGGGAGAACATGGGAGTCATGGCATGGCACAGGTCATCCGCCGTGGTGCTCCTTCTGTGGGTTCCTGCTTCGCTCCCTTGTCGTCACAGCAGCGCTGGTTGCATCAGAGCAGTCCTCGCTTCAACGTGGCACCTTGGATTTCCACGGCGGGGGCAGAAGCGGCGAGGAAGCTGCAGCCCACCAGAATGTGACCATGGGACCCCAGGGCTGCATTTTTCCAGTGTTTTTGCCATTTGTTTCTTCATGTTTCTAGTATTTTATGTTTACAAGGTTGAGGAGAACCATTCGAGCTCTTTTGCTGCTCTTAATTTGGGGATATGTGTTGTGTTTTTCCTTTCATTTATGCATACATTTATTTAAATACACAACTATATGCATAAATGTTCAGGCATATGCCAATGCATGCATTTCCCGAATCATCTCTGATTTTTACGGGCTGTTTCGTACAAGCTGTGCATCCCAAGCTCATAAAAAACTTATGAATAGCTTCAAAGTCCGTACAGCCTGGCCCCGTCAGCGACTGAAGACGTGGTTGAACAAGATCAGTCCACAAGGCAAGGTGCGATGCTTTCAGAAATTTGGTATTGGCTCCCTACTTCCGCTTGTGTCCTGTTTCCTGTTGACTTGTTTGAACCTCTTGGTCCAAGACTGTCAAAATCACCATGATAGGTGAATTGCGGGTATATACTGCACTCGTGCGAGTATTTTTGATTAACAACAATTAATTGACCCTGGTTAAACATTTAAACAGCATAATTAATAACCAATGATAGGGATGCTGCGTGCATGGACAAAAAACACAGTGCATTCTCAGCTGTCACGTGGGCCACCTATTGGGGCGGCTGAGGCTTGCACACCTGGCGTTCCTGCAACTTGGCGGCGCTGGGGCAGCGTCCTGTGATGCCTTGACTGAACTTTCTGATCGTTGAGCAAGCTGTGTAAACATTCAGCCAGACATTTGAAACAACTTCGACTCGAAGATTGAAACATCCAACTGCGACAGGTTGTCAGGTTGTTTTGTTTCCCGGAAGTGCTGGAGGATTGTTGTTCCTCGTGGCCTTTAAGCGCTGCACATCAGGGAAGCTGCCAATGACCGAGATGTGGAAAGCGCAGTGAGTTGAGGTGATGTTTACCACCATCTATGACAAGCCTGGCTACGATGACTACATGGAGTTGGAGTCACTTGTAGCGAAGCGATTGACAAAAGGATGATTCCAACATCTCATAATTTTCATCATCTTCCATCCCATCATGTCACATGTCTAGTTGCATTTTGCTACGCCTAAGTTGTGTGTTCAATTTGGCTTATCACACCGTTTGTTGGTTTACAATTACCGAGTTGGCTAGATGGCGCGTGATTATCAATGCTTGGATTCATCAAGGACGTGGTGATTTGCCCCTTTTCTCTCTGCCCACGGTTGCAATTGAAGTGTTTATTAGCCTTGTGAAAAGAGCAAAAGTGTTTGGTTGATGTTGGCTTCCGACGTTACACCGGCACGATTGGTGGTTCTTGTATTCGTCACTTTTGCCATGCAGTTGGTAGTTAATCTACTAGTTGGTTGGCTATGACCTGGGACTATAACTGCTAGTTGGTCAAGCACGTCACTATCAGTGTTAACCATCACTACTTAATCCTTGTGAAGTCAGTCGTTTTGACCACTGATCAGTGTCAATCTCATCAGACATTTTGATGTCCTCCGAGTGGTCACTAGCAGCATCAATCCATTGATGTGACAATGGAAAGACAGGTCCAGGAGGGCCTGGCCTGGCAATTCCTGGCTGACCGCCTCTTACCGGTCCCAGGTTTGACTTATTTTGAGCTGGATGCTACTGGCTAATGGATGTAAATAGTAGATGATAAGAGGGGATCTAGCATCAATGGTTCTACAAGCTAGTGCCTATACTTCTGTTCTGATCAGTGGTAGGCTAAAACAATTCAACACTACAAGTAAAAACATGTGTAGTGGACATGGGGCTCTCAATTCGTTCGTGTCCAACATGAGCGTAGTGACAAGGTGATGTCCACCACCTGCATGTGCAGATGGGGCTAGTTCCCTGGAATATGACCAGGGCAAATAACCTCAGAAGGTCAGCCCTTCACAAATCATACAGGTTGTATTAATTCTGATCATGAAATTCATATTACCACTGGAGCTGCCAAAATAGTACCCATAGCATTCCATCCAAATACCTTACATATCCCTCATCGTATGCTATCAATCCAGGTTAATCCAGAAATCCGTTAGACCATGGACTATGCTATGGTACATCGGAAGCGGAAAATCCACCAGGTACAGTGCTTTACCTTAATTTACCTTCAAACCAATTTTCAATTTTTAGCTTCCAGTCTAGTTCCTGGTCCCCCTCGTTCCCTGGCAGTTTCCTCAGCAGTTCCCTCAGCAGTTTCCTTCGTTCCCTGGGTTCCCCTGGTAGATCCCTGTGTCCTTCCTCGTGGTTCCCCCCGACCCTCGAGGTGGGACGAGATGCCTCGCGACGAGTTCGGCGTGCCGGCGCACATCCCTCCCGAGCTCTCCACCACCATCCGTCACACGTGGCTCAGCCAACAACAGGGGTGGCCATGGCCGGTGCCGTGGTATGCCATGGTGTGCTGTTGACTGTCATGGTGGGACCTGCTCTCCAATTTCAATGGCTACTAATAGGGGAACTACCAGTTTTCCGGGTGAATATTTTTGGACACACCCATTTGGTGAAGACAATTGAGCGGTGGAGCTGTAGAGGTTGAGTTGGAACCTTCGTAATGATCGGTTTGATTTTACGGCCTATCAATGATAGCCGGATTCACCTTAGTATTGTATACTGAGTGGTATGATTGGTAATGATAGGTTGCTTGATTGCTTTGACTTGCCAGTAGCAGCAGCATATTTCCACACCAAGCAATGGAGAGGAACTTCCACCATCAGGTACCGGTAATCAAACTATACTAAATGAAACAGATTTGTGGACCATTATATACGTGCAACATTGGTTGGCTTTCTGGGTTTGCCGTATCCACACCCGGTGGCAGTGGTGAATCACGATGGTTGAAGCAGGTAATTGTGTCGAGACAGTGCTGTCGCGGTGTTTGGCGTTTTGTATCTCAAAGCTCCATTTCGGGTTATTTACAAATCGAAGATCAAAACCATTTTAATACAAGCCTTTGTTACTGTCCCTGCCTCGGCTATTGAGACCTCGGTGTTGCAGTATGCGCTGAGGTATTACATCCCTCCTCAGTACTACCCTTTCCTCAAGAAGTTGGGAGATGATACGCCCGAGCTGAAGCCCCTTGGCGAGACTTTCCTCCTTTCCTCAGTCGACCGAGGATCTGCGATGGATGATGCGTAGTATGAGATCCAATGAATCACGACCGCGTTGAGGGACAGCACCGGTAGTTTATCATCCATTGAAGTCCTTCTAGTGATCTCATTATTCGCAGGGTGTGAAGGATGCTAGGTGGTGCCGGAGTTGATTTTGCTTGCAAGCAGTAGGTTAGGGTGCAATGGCAAGTCGGTTGCAATCAGGCCATGCAAGGTTTGGGGGTGATTCAGCCAGATGGGCGCATGCTTATTCTAGATCCCTGCCTTGTGACATGTCAGGCCATGGATGGACAAGCTCATGAACGGTGAGATGATATCCGGCAGCAGGGCAGAGCCTGTTGCTGTCATTTGGTGTAGCGCCAGTTGGGGGCCACAAACTCAAGACGTTTCAGTGTTGTTTCTGTGATTTGTTCAGTGCAGCAGTACCACAGAAAACAAAGAAGCAACACATTCATGTATTTTGGCGAGCAGCAGCAGCTTTTTTTGAGGACAATTGCGGTAAAAATCACCAAGAACAACAAACATTACACAAACAAGAATAGATACTTGGAGGAACAGCAGCTGAAGCAGCACCAGGACCACGACGACAACGACGACGACTACTACTAGCGGCAGCAGCAGCAACAATAACAACAACAGCAGCAGCAACGGCAACAACAGCATCAACAGCAACAACAGCAAAGACATCGACAAGAATCACCACCAGCAGTAGCAACATCAGCATCGACATCAACATCGACATCAACATAAGACCTTTGATTCATGGTTTATGCATGTATGTAATGTATATGTCGGTTTCAAAGCCTCTCAACCTTTTGGCGGTAGTTAAGTTGCGTCATGATAGCTGATTTTTGCAGCCGCCAGTGTGGCACCAATCAGATAGGGACCAATGATTTGCAGCGGCTACAGCCACTTTTTGATTTTATGGCTTGTAGACCTGTCAATTCAATCAATGCGTCTCAGCGGGAAGTCGCTTTGCCTCAGGACATTTGACGATTATGAGGAGATGTTCTACCAGTTTGCCAAGCCCTTGAAGTTCCTTGGCAAAGCTGCTGCGGGCTACGGTGCTGTTGACTGAATTCAGCTCATGTAATGTCGTGCATTGCTGCAAAGCTACAGACCAGATGTAACCATGTAGGGCCCTAGGTATCTCCTGGTCATTCCTCGCGATATCATCCATCCAGTCATCGAAAAGGGCAGTGATGGCTGACTCAACTGGTAAGTGGTGCCACCATGTCACCCGGTCACAACTCAGGATCCACCGACCATTGATCCCAATGCCATACCGCAACTTGGCCGGAATAGTTTCTGGTGGCAGTTTCGAGGTTTGGGTCCAGATACGCGCTATGTTGGAGGATTCTGCAGATCAAGGGACTTTTGGCATTGCTTGGTAGGATCCAGAATGATGATGACATGAGCATGGTTTCGGTAAGGTTGTTTTGCATTTTTTCTGGCATATACATAATGTTTTTTTGTTTCCTCTCTCTTTGTTTCCCCTTCAACTCTCAACTCTCCCTCCTTTTTTTTTTTCTCTCTCTCTCTCTCTCTCTATTTGCGATGCAGAATGTAATGTTTTCTACTTGGGTCATTTCCTCAGCCGTTTGTGGCGGAAGGCTTCATGTGTTGTGGCCGCCCTCACAGCTGTTCCCATTGACATCACCGCAGCCCCCAGGAACCGCGGAGGAAATGAAGCGATCCCCGGAAGTCGCTTGGGAAGGTGGGGCCCCCGGGGTCGGGGAGCGTGGCTACTGCCTCAGCCCCCAAGGTTCTCGGCCGTAGACGTAGCTACATGAGACGGATGGAACTTGCAGCCGCAAACTGCTTGGGATTCAGGCACTTTATCGTGCCACCATGTTATTGACATTGATATAGCCTTTTGATACCAAGATAAAGGATACGTGACTTGTGGTTTCCAATCGATTGTCAACTCTCAACCATACCTGGCGCTTACTATCTACTTAAATCTAGTTGACTTTCGCACATTTGTGGGATAGGGCAACGAGTCCATACATGCAACATTTATAGACCGCTTTCCTGTTCAGCAACCAGTACATGTGTTGATTTGCACTAAAGCTTGTAATATAACAACATTCATGTTCACCATCCACAAAAATCATAATGTAAAAATAATGGTGCATATATAAATATATTATGTATATATATATATATTTTTAATTTTTTATTTATTTGCGTTCAAATGAATTAATTAAGCATTTTTACTTATGAATGTGCAAATGTCTCTCTTTCTTTCTCTCTTTGCTCTCTCTCTCTCTCTCTCCTTTTTCCTCTCTCTGGGTCCACGGTAATCCAGGCATACATGAAAAATGAATGACACACGTAACATGGGTAACATGCCTTGATTATAGAAACAACACCTGCCCCCGACCCAAGACCCGCTCCTTTCCCTTGTGTGTAGAATAGGGGGCCCATTGGCCGGTTGATTTTAGGGAAAGCATCAACTATGTTGCCGATAAGCATGAACATGTCCGAAACAATCAACAAAAAACACATCAACCAACATCACCCATAAATAACCAACCATATACATGGATCATGGAAACAAATCAATGGTCATTTCCTAACCAATCACCCACTGATCATCAGCAAATCATCCCGGCGAGGCGCCTGGCTGTCTTTCCGCCGCTCGGAAGATTTGGGGCAGATCTGGCTGGTGGTTTCAAACATTTTCTATTTTCCCTAGTAGTTATTAACAATTGGTTGGTTGACTAATATTTTTCATAGGGGTGGTTGAACCACCAGCCAGTCATAGTATTTTAACCATGGTTCAGTAGTACAATTGCTAATAACTACTAGGGAAAACCAACCAATTGGTTCATAGGGGTGGTTGAACCACCAGCCAGAGATGAATAGCTGGGTTTTTCAAGTTTTGCAGTGCAGCTGGGAGCTGCTGGGAGCTGCACTCGGCTCCAGCGATGGGGCAGATCCATTCACCATCCATGGCTGAGTTCTGGCAGCCATGCTAAACTGCTGGTTGATTGTGGTGAATGTTAGTTAGTTAACTGGTTTTAGGGTTTCATTTTGGCGACCTGTTTTCGAAGAATGGTTGGTTGTGGTGAATGGTAGTGCCAATGATTCATACGGGAGTCATTCAGCGTCCAGGTATTCCCCCAAATCAATGGTCAGCGGCTCTGGGTTTTCCATGGTTTTCCTAATGGGAACTTGGAATGGCTGGGGGTAACCCCATGGTTATAGACATATGAGTGACAATGAATTGATAAAAATACCTTAAGTTTGTTTGGCGTCATGTGGAATTTTCGGAGGGTAATTCTCAGATGAATGGCTCTTATGCCACAATGTAATTTATTTATGATCTATAAATGATTGTTGACAAGGAGTCGCCATCGATGGTTAATGAGAGTCAATGAGGTGGAAGTCATTTGAAAAGACTGAGCACTACATCCAGCTCCAGCTGGATCAGATCATACATTGAACATTTTTGAACGCTTGGCTTACCACTTGAAGTCAAAGTTTAGCCGCAAAAACACGTACACAATTCGGTACCTACAGTCAGATCACTGGTATATCACAGGAATAAAAGCGTGATCGGGCTACCAGCCAGTAGATATACCAACATACCCAGCCAGTTGCTAGTATAGAATAGTCAGATACTAGATGATAATAGCTACTAGTGGGAAATGATGCCGTTATACGGCTATACCCATACTATCACTAATTAGTTAATGTTGAACTTGTTTGGAGGCACTTGCTACAGAGTTTTTGAACTTTGTTTGTTCTGAGGCCAGCGAGTGTTGGGAGACTACACCTCCAGGACCACAGGGGGCAGTCACGAGGGCTCGCATGTGCGGCTTTAAAGCAACGACGTGATGACAGTTGCAAGCAATCAACGAGAATGATCATCAGCTCATTTGCAGCCGGTCACACATTTTGTTGAGCCGGTTGGCGCCTGTCTATTGCTATTTTGCATTGGCCGGTTATGGGAGTCAGTCCTGGCAACACGTAGCTGCTTCCTATTCTAAAGTCAGGGAATGGATATGCAGCACAATGGTATGCGATGGTCCAAGTGGGGAGTTTGTTTGAGTTCTCAAGATTGGAAATGTGAAAGACCTGCCCCAGGCAGACTCGGACTCCGAGGTAGCGATGGAGAGAGAGAGACCATTGTATAGGATTTATTGTTTCCAGATGTTTCCAGCCGTGTTGCCAAACAAAAAATAAGCATCCATTTCGTTGAAAAGGGCCTATTGCAACAGAGGGGCTGCATTTGGGGCCGCCATGTGCATTGGCTCTAGAGGGTCAGTACAAGTCAATAGCTATGCCCCTCGGATGATGCTAGCGGATGATGACCATTTGGTGCCTGCGCGTGTTCCAGCCGCCATTTCCGAAACGAAACTCCGGAGGCTTAGGTTAGCCACACACCAGCTCCAGGATTGAAAATTTGGAAGGTCCTCTTTTTGGGTGGCTGTTATGTTTCAGATTATTATCTTAGCTCGTTGCCAATACCCACGATTCGTACAATCATTCATGAGGGCCAAATATGGTTCTTCGATATGGATCACTATGGTGTTCTTTTAATTAAGGAACCCCAAAGTTATGGATGGCTTATTGCTATGAAGGACTAATAAACTGGATGATTCTGGGGGTCCCATGGGGTCCCCATATCACACGTGGGGCCCTGTAGGCACTACTTCCGCGACTTCATCGGTGGAATGGGAGTTGGTGTGTTCTTTGCTTGGGCGCCTTGGCAAGTCGTTGTTTGCCGCTGGCAAGGTGGACCCCAAAGAGGGCCTGTTAACTTTGGCGAGTTCACTGGGGTAACTGCAGCGTATGGTACATATAACCTGAAAAGTCATAAAGCTACAAGTTTCATGGCTTATTAACTAAGTCATGACTGCGGGCAGCCACCTGTTTCTTCTTGCTTTTGGCTCATTGCTGCAGTTTTTGGCGATTGATCTTGTTGCTACGTTCTTATTGCTGCCATTTCTGTGGGTTTTGTCATCAGTTGCGGTGGTTCCACAATGTTCCACATACAGATTGCAGGGTCAAAATGACCACTTGCATTATTTTGTTGGTGCCTTGTTGCATTTTACTCACTCGAGCGTTTGTGGACATCAGTGCTATGTATTAATCATTGCCAATTACGGCCGTTGTTCTTCGCAGCAAGTTGTCGTGGTTCTGCTGTGGTCGGCTGTAGTTGACTATGTATCTCTGAATCACATTGAATCACCACGGTTGTGAAAGAATTATATCACCTTGTGAGTGAGAGTGATCATCATCACCATCATTATAGTAGTAGTTATATGAGTGATATAATGATTATAGGGCTGATTATAGTGATTATGCTGCTTAGCATTGTGAGTTATTATACAATCGTTATTTTTTATTTAAATATAATATATATATATATCATGTTTTTTCTCATGACTCACTATTCATCATCACCATTCCTTTACGAGTCAACCCCGCCCAGCTCCCCCCGCCAGATCCGCTTTCAGGTTTACACCCAGGCGCATCGCCAGTACCGCATCGATATGAAGCTCTTCTACTTGGAGGTGTGGGACCGCCACGGATCCCATGGGACCGTTCCCAACGGCTGAAGAGCCGCGGATGTTTTGTGGACGCAGAAACTGACGTATCACCGTCCTTCCCCAGACATGGGAGTTGATATGTGCTCACACCTTGTGATTGCATGAGTCATCATGAATCTCATCGTCTTAGGCATCTTCTGACCTACGTGTTTGACAACCACAGCCAGCTCATTGTTTTGAGACATGGTGTCATCCTGCTGGTCGCCCATGTCCCAAGCCTCAGTGTCCACGCACCGTCTTGGATCCTGGGCACAGGCTCCCGAGCACAAGATCAACTGGGTCACTCCCCGCGGGGATTTGTGAGTGTTGCAAGGCTGGCAACACCAGGGCCACCAGCGAAAGGACCTTTACACTGCCAACGCGGTCATGTTGCGGATATGGATTGCAATGAAGAAGTTTGATGATCCTTGTCTTGGGTTTTCTATGGTTTACTCAGGATAGGTCATGGCTATATTTGCGTACATGTGCTCAGAGTGACCATTTTCGGACGGCCAGGATATGCATTGGGCATGTTTTTCATGTCAAGGGTTCTTAGTAAAGGTTCATCAGTGGTTAATGGTGGCATCAGAAGGTGCTCGTCCTCAGCCACATGGTCTCCCAGGCTAGCCCCATGAACGATATTTCACACCAAGACTGCGTGGTAGGCATGTTTGGGCAGGCAAATCCCAGGGGCAGAAACCAAGTGATTCAAAGACTGCGGATGCGATGTGCATTGGGAAGGTTTAGTTCCACAGTTTACCCGGAGAAACCGTTATTATTCACCACATCATTGAAGAAAGATGGTTGATAAGAACAGATTGGCATGCAAGTCATGAACAAGATGTTGAGACAATCCAAGATATCCTTGAATGTTATTGATGTAGGCCGTGCATCACTACATATCATTGAATATTTCGCATGTATATACCAAGCATATGCATTCACCAGGGCACATCTCTCATTAGATATTTTAACAGATATTATTGACCAAACACGTTTCAACACCTATGAGACTTATCTACCAAAAAGACATGATCATTATTCAGAATAAAAAGGCTTTGTAGAATACCAGGAGGGACCAAAGATATTATAAATAGCTCCATATTCATATCTAGATAGCTTATTATAAATATTCATTATCTATACAACCAAAAATCTATTTACCAAGAGGGGCCCGACCCCAGAGCTGCTTTTCAATTCGGGAAGACTTGCGTCCTGCTCCGGACTCTGGTGGACTTGGCTACTGGCGCTCGGCAAAGCGCTTGCATCATTGCGATGGCCATGGCCCGTGGGTTCTGTGGGACTCAAAACTCACGGCCTCATTGGCGAAATCGTTAGTAAAATACATCAGAAAGCACATGTTTTCGGGGAATGGACGAGTGTAGAGCTATGAAACTGCGACAGTCATTAAGCAGACATGCCCAATAATCAGTGATATTTGGAGGATGTGCAAGATTTTTTGCTAGGATGCCCCATCATACTATTAGAAACTAGCTTCTGGATGGAAAAGCAATTGGTAGCCAACCAGAATTTGAAAGAGATAAATTGATCTAGGGCGAGGGCGTGTATACATCGTGAATCCTGATCGTAGGTTTCCTCATTTGGTGGGGGAAGTTCCGTCCTGGCACCCCACTTGGAAATCCAAGCAGCCAGACAGGTATAGACAGGTCATACTTGTAGAATGTCTTACAGATGAAGGAGTGGGGGGACATGGCCATTTCGCAGTAGTCCTGACCGTCACTACAAGAGGCAGAGGGAACTTACAGTTTCCCTGAGCGCCACTACGTTGCACCCGGGATTGTTGTCAGGTTTCACTACGTTTAGGTGTTTCAACACTGAAAACGGCCCTCAACCCTTAATAACAGTCTTTTTGCATGATGTGCAAGCTTTCCGCCCTCATCAGAGAGAACCCCGTGCCGATAATTGCACCAGTTCTTCCACTGGTCTTTGCGTCAAAAATTCCTTTGGTGAGCGCTGGATTGCGCTGTCAGTTCCCAGCGATTTTTTGGTGCCCTTCTTCGCGGCTTAGCATTCAGACCAGCATCTCGGTTGGCGTTCAGAAAAGTCATCGCCGCCGCAGTGGCAAGCTGTCAGCAGCATCTACCCTGTACTTGTATTATATGCATTGCCCTTCGCACCGAAAACCCAGAGAGAGAGGGAGTGTAACCCATATTCGGGATGGTTAAACCCTTCCTTTTTTAAGGCTTTTGGTGCCAAAGGTATGCTGGCTCATGGTGCTTTAGCATCGTCCGCTGTAGCTGCCAGTTTGCCACAAGTTTGATGGTTGCCGGCACCAATATTCCTCAGTAGATGATTGTTGCCTCGCTTTAGGGCCGCTGTTCAGCTGGAGAACCTTGGATGCTTCACAGGCTGATGCAGGTGACCAGCTAAAGCTGTGAAGGCCCCTTTCTTTGTAGCAGACATGTGATATTGGACGGAAGCCCTGACACCGAGGTCCGCATTCCTCGCCTGGGTGCCCGGCAGCAGAGCAACCGAGATGGTGAGCCCTTATGACCAATGCTTGATGACCAATGAAGCCGCAAGTGATAGCCGGGCTCATGGCTGAGGATGAGCAAGAACCCAATTGAAGGTCGACGTCAATGGTTGATGATTGACAAGCCGCAACGGTGTTCCTGAATGACAGTGGCTCCTAACTAGCGGTTGATGATGTTGCACCTGTTCACATATGTCACCCAAGTGTTTGATTCATGGCATCCAAAAGGACAAAACAAAGGTGTGAGTTGAACATTGATGCTGATTGTGCATGGTTTTGTACTTTGTTTGTTCTTGTGGGAGCTGTCGCATGGAAACCGATCATCACTACATCACACAGTCATCCTGAAGATGTTACCCAAGAGGTCTCACTAGGGACAGGACTGGATGACCAATGATTTGCTTCCACCACACCACCAGCTATCCTAATTATCACTCTTCAATTTTTATGGTGGGTGTGTGTTCTACCAGGATACCAACTACTCGGGCAATTCATGACTGCTGATGTACTATGGTATGCTGATATACTATGATGTACTCATGCTGAATCACCAAAATATTGTGGCAGTCCTAAGTGTGATTCCTCATTCTATCAATCAGTACTATACTGAATATCCTTGGAAATACCCTTGATATCTCACATCCCCCCTTCTGTTCCACCTTGCCTATGCAACTGAGGCGCAGTGGCCATGAGGCGTGTCCCCGCGGCTAGCAGTGGTGCTGCCAAGCCAAACCAGAAATAGATGGTTGATGACCCTGATGGCACATCATGGTACATGATGGCAAGATGATATTGTGAAATAAATGTGTTTTTAAATTTGTTTTAAAAGGTAATTATAGTGCATGATTTGGAACAGATTGGCATTTTATGATGGTCAACGATGGATGCTGATGGTCAACGATGGATGCTGATGGTTCACATCTGGACCCAGAGCCCTTCCAATGGTCTTTGGTCCTGACGATCGTGGCCAATGACGGCGACTCACTCCAGCTAGGAGGTATTTGGTTTGCTCGGTAGCCTCAGCGTGATGCAGCATAGCAGCCCTGAGTTCTCGTTCAAAATGGGGGCTGCCTGCTTTCCAGCGGGGTCCATCAGCAACGCAGACACACACACACACACAAACACACACACAAATTGAGTGCGTCATGGCGTTTGTGTCCGACATGTTTCACATCCCCAACTCGTCAGCGCATTGCCGAAGAATTGAGCGCGTACGGGGGGCTGTATCAAGCAAAGCAAGAAGCCTTATTGGATGCTTCGCGCATCAGAAATTGAAAGTGAAACCCGAAAATAGACCACGCTGAGGAGAGCCCAACAATGCTCAGCACAGATTCCAGCCGCAGTGGTCCTTGCACGTGATGAATTGCAGTTGTGCGTAGAGTTTGGTTTCCCATGTTTGCTTCGGGTCAGGAGTATTGTTTGCGCGATGTTTCCTAGGTGACGATCATCTTTGGCCGTTGAGCGGTCTCTTTTGAAATATGTTTGATACATTAATGGAATTGCGACTTTACACATCCTGACATTAGCTTCTAGATTTGAATGTTCATTTGTTTGGTCTCTGGCTGGTGGTTTCAATTCTTTTTCAGTTTCCCGAATGTCTTACCAAATGGTTGGTTGGTCGACTTATGATTTTTACAGGGTTGAAACTACCAACCAGTTCTGATTGGTTTGGATGATTCGCACTTGATCCACCTGTACAACATCCCGTGACGTCATGAGAAAGTGCCGGCAGGAGTACGCCCGCCATGCTGCACGACGCATGGCTGTTGAGGCACCGGGTGCGGAAGTGTACCGGAGGAGAATGGGTGGGCCACCGGCCAGGGGCTACATTTTTGTTGTGGCTTTCATGGGGCTATGGTGCCACAACTGAGAAAGGGTGAGAACGAGGTTGGATGGGTACTTAAGAATATTTCAGAGTGATGGAGATCGTTGTGATAAATTTCGATCACAGTCTTGCATGTTTCTTAGTTTCTAGCTCTTCTTTGACAGAGCTGAGGTTGATTCCAATCCATTGAGGCTGGATTTAGGATGTTTACTGAACGTGGAATCAGTGCTATCGCGTAGCTGGATCCAAACCTTCTTTCTTGTGGTTTGAGTGTTGGGAGATGGATCCGCGATGTCCTTGCCAAGCCTACTTCAGTGGCATTTGCAAAAGCGAAATGCCTAAGTTGAACCTCCCAAAACAGTGCAAAATGAATGTGGGACTCATGCGAAAGCATTTTCGCGAATTGAACCCTTCACTACCTCGGTGACAGAGAACCTCAGCATCTATTGATGTGATTCCTTTGTGTCCCACATATTGGATGGCTGGCCGTGACTACTGCAAGAAAGCGCGTTTCGTTGGTGCTAGGTTGCAGGGATCATATCTTTGAACCAAATCACAAACCAGATCAGTGTATGCACAGGGCCCCGCTGACCCGCCTGCCTGGTGGTCCCCATCCCCACCGGTGCGAACGACCTGAGACTTCAACGATGTGGCCCACCTTCGCTGGCCTAGGACGAGGGGAGATTTTGGGTAGACTTGTTGGGTTGTCTTGGAAGATGCTACGCCCAGGTAAGCTAGTTGATCACAGTGGATCAGGATGATCAGGAGTGATTTCTGGTCATCTTGATCTCCGATTGTGTCAAACGCTATCGTAACTGCCTGGGGCCGTACCACTTTGCCCTTTGCTGTCTTACTGGTTGCCGTGCACCGCCCATGACTTGGCGATGATGGTTTCCAGATGTTTCCAGCTTGCTTAACAGGGCCGGACTTCTTGCAAAGTGGTCACCCAAGTCACCTGCCAGTAGCTAAGTTGGTAAACGTAATTAGGATAGTTGCAAATAACTACAAGCAATAGTAGATAGAAATGCCTTGTCAACGGGCTTCCTTTCCTAACACTTCCTGACCCACTTCTGAGTCAGTGCTTGTTTGTTAGTGTGGGTTCGATTAGGTGTGGAAAATACATTTTCGGAACACTAGCATGGTTATTCACATTGACATCTCATGAGTATTGAGTCGCATTGATATCATGCATATTTCCCCTAGTGCCTAAAATTTACATATGCATGGGACAGGTGTAAGCCTGCAGAAGCCAATATTCAAAAAACAAAACAGACGCAGAAAGCACATATATATATATATATATATATATATTTAGAATTTATATAACAGAGAATCCCATTACTGTACTGTACACTCCGGTGCTCTAGCATAGCTGGCTGGAAATTCACCATAGCTCACAGAGAACCCTGGGAAGCCAGCTGAATCCAGCCAGCCATGTCACCGGAGGGCACTTCATTCTGCCATGCTCCCTTCGACGGTGCTGTCCTGCGTGATCGATCTCAGGGAGATGAGCAGCACTCCATGAAGCAACAGATTTGTCCACCAGATGAAGCAGTACCTTCATTCTCGATTTCCTCACATGTTTTTACATTTTTGGAAAATCGACACGTACTGCTTCTTTTGGGAATAGTTGTTCATATTTTCTACATATTTTGATTATTCTGGGAGTGGGGTAATTGAGGGTCAAGATACAAGCAACTCACGGAGACAGAACTCGAATCAACACAACAAAACAACGATAGAGTTCACGTTGCCACGGCTACACGTCAATATTTGTCACCATATGTCACCATCATCAATCCTCAATCCTGACTATCAATGTTGGATGATAGTGCGCAGTCAGTCACCCTCACATATTCCGAGCTATTGCTTAGAATGTATCAACCAAGATTTGCCGTATTCATCTTGACTATCAACCAAAATCGCTAGATGTTTTTTCTGCTGTCTGTCTTGACCCTCCCAAACCTGTCGGGCAACCACTGGCTCTCGGAGGACTGCTCTTCGTGATGCTGCTGGCGGTTTGTGTCATCGGCTACTGCTGGCAACAGGTGACTGCCCGCAACGGGGGCCACCGTTCCACACAGCAGCGAAATCGAGTAGCGCCAACACTTAGCTAATCATGGCTGGCTGTTGCTGTTGCTGTTGCTTGGGAGGGGGCGATTCCCATACCCTTCCAATGCGCGAGCGGTTTGGAGCTACCAGGTGGTGTAGCCAAATGGTGCGCTAGCTAACCACTGGCTCATAAGCATTTCATACGGGTTGCACACCAATCTTCAACAATGAGCAATCACTTTCAAATCATGACAGCCAAAAACAACCAACAACAGCAAAGAACAGTGGATTCCTTGGATGGCAACAGCAAGAGACAGTGGATGATATATGGATACCAACCAACACAAAGCTACAAAAGTTCAGTTGGACGTGGGTTAGGAAGCCGGTAATCAATTGGATTGCTGCCATTTGTTGGATATTTGGTAGTTATTCCCACCGGGCCCCCGGACCAACTAGCACATCTTGGTCGCACTGGTCGGCCAGGGGAATCGCCGAAGCCGTAAACTTCATAAGTTGACGCAGGACCTGCATTTGCTGCAACCAAAAAGGATGGTGTCATCACTGTCTCAGGCAGTGAGCTATGATGAGCTGAGGTATGATGAAATATGATACACATATGACAAACACCATGGTTCTATATAAGCTGCGTTGTAGCAAAGTCATTGCAGATGAGCTGGATGGAATGTAGTACATGTTTTCTCCCTTCAGAAGCAAGTCTACAGTGCTGTACCCACCTCACTTGGGTTAGAAATCCAACACCAGCGATGTTTGGCAGGCCATGTTTTGAGTTGTTTGATCGGGACTCCTTACAATACAGAGCTTTTTCTCAGAACTATTGAAGTCCCAAAGAAGGCCTTGGTTTCCAAGAAACATGGCAGGTATGTTGTCCATACATGTCCATACAACATACCTGCACCAGGTTTATTTGTGCCTCTCTTGGTGCAGGTATGTTGTATGCCCATGTAGGCTATGGCCCTGGTGAGTTGGGCCTGTGATTTGTATGCCCCAGGTACTTCCTAGAGTCGGGGCACGCACATCATCGCACATCGAACACGTACATGCAAAGTTGGGACATGTGTTAGGCTGGATGATGTTTCTTGTAGATGTGCGATGTGCCTGTTGATGTGTCAGGCCAGTCAGTTAGGAATGACTTACAATCCAAGCATCGGCTGGACATCAACGCGGCAGCTGGTGAACCTGCCTGGGGCCAAACAGAAATTCCCAATGCCATAGCTGCAGGACGAGAGTCCAGTGCTCAGAGAAGTCGCTTCAGATCAACCTGCAACACATTTTCGTTCGTGAGGGGTTGCTCACGCCTGAGTCCGATTTACGGTATTTTTGTTATGAAATGTTCTGTTCTTTAAGATGGTGCATGTGTCCGGTGCCATGATCACAAGTTTTGGCCGTTTCCAGCCCGATCCGTCGAATTTGAGCAGAGAAATATTTGGGGAACTAGTTCGACTAGTTCTCAGTTTTGAGCACCGCTAAAGTATCCGCAGGTCACCGCCAGTCTCCACCAGTCACATCCGTGTGCACCTTGCTGGGGTAGCCAACCATCGCCCAGGCAGCCTAGAAGCAAAGGAAGAAAAGCAGGTGCCCATCCGCGTGAACTTCCAACGTTGTCGATATCCCTTCGGGTTCCAACAACCATTGGGCTTTCAGTGCACTGGTCCATTAACAACCATTGTATTAAGGGTTTTCAATCTATCAAAATGATCCAACATGGATCAATCATTGTTTTAATGGGATATTCTTGGACTACAGAGATAGAATGCATGATATTGTTTTTTTCCTTGGGTACATGGTTGATTTGAATGGGTCAATCATGACTTTCCAAGAGATTCTAAAGATTTCTGTGGTTCCATATAGCTCCATCATTGTTTGCTACTCCGGTTTTGGTGTTTCCACATTGGTACTTGACCGGCCGAAGTCTGATTTGGTCGTGGTGACATGCCGGCGGATCAAAGCACACGAGGCTGAGAGATTTTTGAAATGGCAGGTCCTTGGCGATCATGGCGGCACCAAATCGGACAGATCAAATCACCATGGTGGGAGATGGTGGGAGTCAGTTTGGGTCACCGCGTTGACCAAAGTCACCAAACATCACTAACTTCCGATTGCATATGATCAGGACACACGCACACACACACAGATACGCACGTACACAAACATACTATATGCAATGTATTGATTCGCTTTTGTTAATCAAATATGTGTTTGTCGAAATCCGATGAGCATTTGTGAAGATTTCATAAATGTATAGCATTACAACAAATGTTTAGAGGTCAGACACTGGCAGAGCTTGCGCCAGCACAGTCTCAAAGGTACAGGTGGACCCTGCGGCAATGATTTCATTGGCATCTTTGAGTACCAGGTGCGAAGTTCGGTGTGTGCATCTGTGATTGTCCATCTACTTTGAGAGGGGCTGAAACCTGTGTTGAAACCACCAACCAGTAGTGATTGTCAATGATCATTACTGATGGGTACTAAGGGCTACTGATGGTTCATAAAACTTCCCCTGTTTGGTGACCACTAGTGGAATGATCTTGAAGATTGCTCAATCATGGCTCACATTGGGGATAATAACCGACGATAACCAGCAACAACATCATTGGCATTAAAGTGTACGCTGATGATGGGAACTTCCCAGCAATTCTCGGAATTTAATCAAGAATTGTCATGTCTATTTGTTCAGTATAAATCAATGTATGGTTTCATTTTTTATCAACAACATAGACACGTATTTTGCATAGACGTGTTTTTTCTGTCCACATATCGATATACATATATACATACATAGATATATGCATATTCATATGCATATTTGTACCTGTTTGAAAATGTATACATATTTGTTTTTTTTGTTTTAAGTATATCTTTTTTGTAAAAATACTTGTTGATATTTAAGATAAATATTCATATATGTGTATGTTGATCTACATTTCTTAAAATGTAGAAATTTAGATGTATTGATGCATGGACATACTTATATATATATATCTAAATAAACACATGTGTATATAAAAAAAATATCTTTTTTTACATATTTAAATAAACAAATGTATATATATATATATGTATTTTTAAACATATTTGAATATAAATAAATATGTGTATATATATTTATATACACATACTCAGTCCAAGAAGCCACCCATTTGAGGCACAGCGCTGCCTTTGGACCCACCCGGATGTATCGAGCAGGAACCAAGAACTGCAAGACGAAAAGTTGATGCAACAAGAACCTGTACTTGGTTTTTGTATCCAGATCTTCATCTACACTCTATGTATCATCGTCAGTCTATTTACATCTATATTATATTTGATGTCATGCCTATGAATGATTACAATGTATGTGTTTCTAAATATAAATGTACATGTGTGTTGTTGTTGGCTGCCCGTTCATGTGTTTTCCTAGGTGCAGACACACATATGTGAAAACACCAATGTAGATCTAACGAGGCGAGGTATTATTTTGCAAACCGTATTTTACGAGGCGAGGTGCTACATGCTCCATCCCAATTTGACAAACGAGGGAGACGAGGTAAGAATTAAAATAATTTCCCCAGAAACATGTATGGGAACCGATTGTAAGCATTGCCACCAATTGCTTTCAAAGTGTCTCATGGCACGTGCATGGGTGCGGGGCTGCGATTGTGGCATGCTGCCGCACTACCTGCAACATGTTATGCATGGGTATTTTGCACTTGTGCGCTATCCTGCTTTGAACTTGCCACATGCCTCGGAGCTCGTTCTCGAACCCTTTTGAGCCGCAACCCGTTCGCTGAAAGTTGAGTTTGTCGATGCTAAGATATCCAACTATGTTTAATATATGTATGTGTAATCCATGTTGAGGTGATCACATATCATCCATGTGCATTAGCCATCATTGATTATCCCACAGTATTCCTCATTAATCAACTATTGTCAATCGGTCCATTGAGCATTGGTTTATTGATGATCCATCATTGTCCACTGATCATGAACCATTATCAAACCCCATTATCCAGATTGGCGTTTTATTGCGCAGGCTTCATGAACACCATCGAAGTGCAGAATGCTGCAAATCACTGACAGTGAATTCATCACTGAAGGGAGTAGCATTAGCATTCATTGACATACACCGGTCTCTCTCATGAAAGCTGGTTGGTTGATCCTGCTTGGTTAGTTCAGCCATTCTTGATGTTAGGTACATCATGAAACATCATTCATCCTGGTTAGTCCATCCTGGTTGGTTAGCTATGATAGTTCAACCTGGTGAGTTAATCCTGGTTGGTTAATCCTGGTTGGTTAATCCTGGTTGGTTAATCCTGGTTGGTTAATCCTGGCTAGTTAGTTATAAAAGTCCTGATTGGTTAGTTCAACCATTCTTATTCCACCCAAATTTTCTTCGGAAGGGCGCCCTTCGTTCGGAAGGCCGCCATTGGCATGGCCCAGGCCGCCAAGCTCGTCAACCTGCGACCGGCCGCCATCGGCGCGGCCCAATGTAGCTCCGGCACAGTTGGGCGCTGGCGGCTGTGAATGATCAGCGGCTGGCGGTGGTCAATATGGCGGGCTGGGTCAAAATTGACTAACCAGTAGTTGGGTCAATATTAACTAACCAGTAGTGGAGGATACTAACCAACAATAAGAGGGAAACCAATAGTAAAGAGTGGATATAGTGGGGAATCAGGGGTACAGAGTTTTGACAAATAGCCATTTAACAGCTGGTAACTCACCAATTAAGCTGTAATCCATTTCTAATATAGCTTGTGATGCTGGTAGTACCAGCTAATCATTCATAATTATGAAATAGTTATTGATTACTTGCTAAGTCTCTTGTTCATGATTGTAATTGGTAACCAAGGGATAGAAATATGCGTTGTCACTAGGGGATTCATGATAATGATTGTTGATACTTAAGCTTGGGGCCATGTCAACACCGGAATTCTACGGAATTATTGGTTAATTTGTTGTAAGCTGCACATTTTAGCGGTGGCAGGGGGGTTGAATGGCCAGGAACGGGGATTCATCAAGTCGTGCGTTTCTAGAAAGTGCTGCATGTCCCACTTTCTTGAGCGTTTTGACACTTGGAAACGACCATAGGCTTTTCCACATGAGGATTCGAAGATCACTTTCCTCGATACTGTACTCTTTTGGTAGGGCCTGCTAATTCCAGGTGGTGGTTTCTCAAAATAGGGAGCCCAAAAAATGGCTGGTTTATTCCTATAGATGGATCAAAACTAGATGATTTGGGGGTACCCCTATTTTGAGAAACACCCAGGTGAGAAATCATGGGAAATGATCGCATTTTGGGAGCAAGTCTCATCCTCATGAGCCCACGGCAGTGGCCAGCCTGTGACCCCGCCACCTGGAGGGCCCCACACCTCAAACCACCATTCTTGGGGTTGCGTGAGCCATATCCACGCATGTTCACACATATCCATACGTAAATGCATGTTCATACATAGGCATACCATGTTTGACATATATTTTTTGAATATAGTCGATTTTTTTCAAATTTATTCATGCAGCATGTCTATTTGTTTATGTAAATCTATGCATCTCCCTGTCCACACAGACGCCCACTGTCACACCGGCTGCCAGAGCGCATGGTCCAAACAGTCTGAGAGGCACGGTTGTGCCATGGCCAGCTGGGACCCAGCGATGGGAAAATCTGGTGGCCAACTGGGGTTCCCGGGTCGGTTCCTTCAGAAAAAACAGGATATTTCTGGGAAGATGTGAACAGGAGGAAGGCCATTGGTATGGAAAGGTGTTGGAAATGTGAGCTAAAAGGGACTTCAGTTTGTTGAGACGTGTTTCTGGCGCAAACCGCCTAGAAGGCAGATGAAGGCAGGGGCAGCGAGGGTTGCACAAGTCATCATTGTAGAATGAAACACTCGATGTGGCTTGTGGCTTCACTGATGCCAGTCCCTAGCAGAAGTCCAGCAGTGGCACAGCCTAAACTCGGGTCCCAAGACATTCCAAGACGATTTAAGATCAGGGGATGCTCACTTGCCATGCCCGGGAAGCCTTGCTTCAAGCAGCCGATGGAGAGTGCGGTAAAATTTCCGGTAGCTTTGCCACTGGTGAATTTCAACCTGCAATGAATACGTCGTAAGTTGCAGTGGATCCAACTAATATCTACTGGCAAATCTCAACCTGCAATTGAGCAAAACACAAAAGGACAAAGTTGCAAAGGAATGTTTGATACCTACTGCTCAAATCTGACATCTACTGGTCAAAGCTAATTCCCAACCGGTGACTACATTATTTGTTCGATGCTAAAGGTCAAACAAGCATATTTGCTGATCCATCAATCTGATATCTTTTAATTCTAACATATTCCAACTGATGGATCAACAAAGGTTGTTGCAAAATCACCTGCCACAACGACCTCCGAAGAGCCCTTAGTTGGAGCGGCCGCCATGGCGCCGTGGTCGGGGCTGAAGTCTGCAGTAATCGCCCCTCGCCAGCTGCACACCTGTTGGATGGCCCCCACGCTTGGGGAATGCCATCGGGTTGGAGGGGAATTTGTAGTGTTGATGCCTCATTATGTGAACTGATTTGAATTGAGATATGACAAGTGAATATGAAATTTACAGATCAGTAAGAAGATGAAAGATGATTAATGTTGGTTTCTGATTAGTATCTACCTGTTGGTTTCATGCCTATTTTCATCACTTTAGGGGGGGTTACACTAATCAGAAACCAAGATTAATGTTAATCAGTTGTGTTATTCATGTGTGTTTAAAACCACCACCTTTAATTTGCCATTAATCAACCATTATAAATGATTCGCAGCCATGGATTTTCAGCAAAGACATCAGAGAGGAAACAACTGATGTCCTTGACGGCTCGCCCGCAGGCTGTGCAGCTGAGGTCATTGGATGTTGGCTTTCGGGTCCTGTCCTTTTGGCTGTTTGGACGGGGATTTTCATCTTGAGGCGGGCACCACGGGCAGTGGTCATGGACAGCTGAGGGCTACCTGTTAAACAGCCTTTCTGATATATGCAAATGATATCAAATGAGCGACAAAAATTGACATATGTGTTCATTTGTGTTTTTTCATGTGCATAGACATTTCCAGTGCCATAGCTGCTTGCAACGGCATGCTAACAGCATCTCTTTGTGAGATTTTCAGGCTGCGCATCACACAAGACTTACATTACATTCAATTGATCAGGCTGATCAGGCTTGGTCAAACCAACTCTTTCCCTTCCCAGGTGTCACGGTCATCTGACACAGCAAGCTTCAAAAGAATTCAGTCAGGGCAATAAACCTACCTTTTATTTGTGCATTATTTATTAATTAATCGCCATTTGAGCATCAATGAACCATTGGAACATTGATTGACCACTATTTGACTATACTATTGATTAATCATTTATTAACCACTAACTAGCCATCAATAGATCATTATCAGTTAATACACTGACCATTATTTCACCGTCTATGCGACGGTCGCAACTCTGCGGTATTTCGCCAGGATGGATTGGATGAGTGCCGTCATGGTGGTGCCGTCATACTTGGTGCCTCTCGGCAGCCGAAAGGTGTGATGGCTTCGAGTTGACTAAGTTATGTTAAAAGATGTTCAAAGGGGTTGAAACTGCCAACCATTTACATGGTGAATGATGGGTTGAGGAGCTTCACCTGTCGACATGGTCGGCAGCCAGGTCAGTTTGATGATGATGATGATGATGATGATGATGATGATGATGATGATGATGATGATCAGCATTGTGCTGATTGCTTGTGCACGATCGCCACCCAAATCATTCACCCAAATCATTCCAAAAGCCAGATCCAAGAAAGAACATCACCCCAAGATGTCCCAAGTTATCCCAAGATTCCATATCAACTGATGATCAATGATGATCATAGCATGCATTTGCCTTCGCTGTGCCCAAGGATGTTCAAGCTACCAGATTGGAAGTTTCGATCCAGCACCTTGGCCCATGCTCCAGCCCCGGGGTCCCGATTTCTGTTGATGAATGCTGTGATGGTCATGGCCCATGGTGAGGAATCATATGGTGCTTGCTCAAGTGATAAGGATACCCCTAGATCATCCAATATTGGCATATATTTATACATACATATATATATATATATATTTATATATAGATCATTGATAGTAATCAACCAGCCATTTTTCGGGTTCCCCTCTTTTGAGAAACACAAATATTGGTCAGATGCTTAATGATCTGATCTGGCGGATGGCTAGTACTGGTTGATGATGGTGAAAATTATTCAATAGTGGCGTTAGATGTTGATGGTTAGTAAGCGTTGATGATGCCAATGGCAAACACGTTGAATGGCGCATGGGAACCACATACGAAGCTTGATGGACATGAGAAGCACAACCAGTGAGTCTATGCTTGTTGTGGCATCGGCTGGATCATCCGAGAGCTGTGATGAAACTGAGTTCTAGCCATGCATCATGGAGCTTTTGTCGGTTGGATGTGGTGCCAACCTTTCACCAATCAACCTTCGACCAATACCTCAGAGTATACCTACATTGATTTATGAATGCAGACAGTATTGCATCACTTTGTTCGTTGGTTACACCCTACTTTTTGTAACCAACCTACATTGATTTATGAATGAAGCCAATTACCCAAATATCTTTGGCTTCATTACATAAATCATCTAATGGATACCAACAATACGTTCGGTATAGGGCAAATCCGTGGGAAGCCCGGGCAAAAAGTACATAAATCAAGCCAGATTGCCATTCCACTGTTGCTGGTGAGTTCTTGCTAGTGAACTCTGCGCCCGCGAGTTTTCCTGCTCAGCGCGGTCAGGTTTCTGGCTGTTGGTGGTGTTGTTGACCGCAGCCACTGGAGGCCCGCCATGTGTGTGCAACCATGTGTGTAGATGTATTTGGATTATCGTGAGCATGTTTTTCATTTTTCCTCAATCTTTGGGATGGTTGACTTCTTATTTTTTGTCAGAGGGGTTCAATCCACGACTAGATGTTGGAGTGGCAGAGTTTTGGAATCCTTGGATGGTTGTGGTTTAACTTGCTTCACATGGGCTGTTTGGTCAAATTCGGGAAGACTTTCCATTTGCTAAGAGATCATGCCAGTTGATGGTTTGACATTTTTGCCCGCTGATCACACATTAAAACCTGGCAACTGTTCAGCCTCTACCGAGGCTGTTTGTGAACAGTTTGAGAATGTTAGAGTAACATACGCTCGCATCGTATAAAAATGGCGTACAAAGTCAAATATATTGCTAGGGATATGATAAAGTATAATGTCATACCCCATGATGCATTGACACATGTATATCTTCTGTCGCACACACACACACACGCGCTATAAGTATATATGGCATCGAAGGTGTTACTTAAAATTACTTCAATAGTGTTTACAGCCAATGAGTCGCTTCCAATGTCTATGTCAAAGTGGCACATTCAAAAATGACAGATCAGTTTTAGAAGGCAACCAGGCAAGGGGGTCGATACCAGCCATCAGAAAATCTATGTTGTGATTTTATTCAATTCGCATCAAAACACTTCTGGATTTCCGCCTTTGACGGTGAAGCGACTTGCTAATGTCTCTATTGCATCGCGCTTGAGATCGCTTGAGTGCGTCTTAAATTTGGTTTCTTTTCTGGACTGTATGCATCAGTCTATGTCAATCCCTCCAAGTTGCAATCTAACATCTCGCGATCACCCAACTCAAGGGTGTGGAGGTTGCATTTCCCTATTGATGCTAGATCCATATTGAAAAGCCCCATGTTTGAAGTATGTAGGGGAAAACGATGATGGTTTGTGAATATGAATCTCTCATCATTTCATGTCGCCATGTCGGATGCCACTTGTAGCCATGAATCTCGCGGATGTCACACCAGTCTGCTGGTAGCATACCACAAAGCCACCTCCAATTCCACCACAGCGGGTGCTATCAACAGGTGAATTATGCCCTTACTGGAGCAATTTGAAGCATAATCAATCAGTATGAACCATGAATATCCATGGACAACCCATTTTGATCCCTAGATCTCCAAGATTTTCCACCTATCAACGTATGCAAAACGCCCACGGGGACCTTGCGCCCCGGCACACCGCCGCAGACCCTTGGCGTCTGGTCTTCAGCCTCTCCGTCGCAGTCTTCGCGGCACCTGTGATCTTGGACTTCCGACTGCCCAGTTGGCCGGGGCCACCTGGCGCCACAGTGCTGCCCGCGGCGCCAGACCTTTATTGGAAGCAAACTTCTGGGTCTAACCCATGATTGGTACATTGAAATTGTTTTTCTATGTTTTTGTTGGGTGTTTTTAAGTTTCAACCTTCGTGCAGCCAATATTTGCGAAGGCAATACTAGCAGATACTTTGCCTTTTGAAAACATATTGAGCCACCGGATTCTTCATTTCATCCTATATTAATTATTTATTGTTTCCAGTTTCATGGATGATGAGAAGCGCCATGCGTATGCAAATATCTGGAGGTTTTCGTTTATGTTCAGGAGGAGGAACAAAACACCATCGTGCCAATACAACCTGGACCTCCAAATCAGTCAAGTTAAACTATTTTTGGCAAAAAGACTTGAACCCTGCAAATCTGTGGTTTAGGCTACTTCTCACGATTCCGATGGCGGAAACAGCACATGTCACATACGGCGTTTAGAGGAACATGGCGAATGGGTCACTTGAGACAATTCTGTGAGACCTCCGGTCATTTTCCTCGCAGCTAGGTAGGATCTTTTAGTTGTAATCATTTGAATAGGTCAGCAAGTCCCAAAAAAGGCGCGTCCCTTTCGACTTGTAAGATTTTCGTCTTGATCTCACTGGAGAGTACTTTTTGCAAAATTTCTTTTGTGTTTGTGTCGTTCTTTCAGTCCAACGAACATAGCAATTCTCTTCCAGGTTCGACTCCCAATTTCCATGGGCACGAGCCCAGTTCAGCACTGTCCCGGAGGTTTCTGAGCTTCATGGAGGAAGGCTTCAAGGATTTCACCGCGCGCTGCGAGTTGACAGGTCTTGAAAAGGCACACGAGGCGGCGGCCGCGCACGGAGATCCTGAAGCCGAAATGTTTAGTACTGCTGGTGATCCACCGGTATTTCTATGTGCCTTATGATGGGTTGTTTATTTGTATACTTTTGTTGTTGTGGTTTTTGCTTTATTACTATTACTGTTTTTTATTGTTATTATTGTTGTTGTTACTTTTATATTCATCCTCTGCCATTTTGGAATTGTGCTGATGGGATATCTTCGTGATAAAATGCAAATATCATGTTCTTGGATCTTGCTGGAAGATCATTAGATAGGAAAATCACGGAAAATCCGTTAATGTACCCATTTCACATGCAAGGCCATGTTCTAGTCCTTTTGCATCCTTCAGCGAAGTGAGTAGCAGGGACAAGTTGGACAAGCAAACCTTGCGATATTTCTCAAGGGGGTTCTCCACATGCAGTACTGCAGATGAAAGCTGAGTGGGACCACCCGATATTTGCTGTAGAAATCAGTTATGGATCACTGATGGTCAATCATGGCTAGCCCGACTATATGTGTTAAGTTAATGGGTCGATAGTATATAGATCCATAGCAAGAACCAAAAATAGTTGGTAATTGCGATTCACCATCATAGAGGGTGGCTTTGTTGATTCATACAGATTTCCCATCAATTTCTTTTCATCATGGTTCAGAATACCCAATTATAATTGGTAATGGAAAGTTAGTAGCAATCCACAAATCATCGTCAAAAAATCATTGCGACTATGAATCTAACATCTCCGAAGTGACCCAGCTAGGCTTACTTGGGATGTTCGAACCATTTTTCGTTGGTTCATGTTGGTTCGTATGGAGCCATGGCATGCCATGGCGGCATCCCCCGGGCCTCGCCAGGATGGCACGGTCTTCGCCTTTCATCCCCACGGAGCGATCAGCTTCGGCTTCACGGCGCCAGGGCTTAGAGGACGTCTCGCGTGCGGCGGTTGTGGTGAAATTGAGAAGTTGATTGAGAATTGGGTTGCTCAATGTTACTCATGTTTACTATTTTCACTTATGTTTTTTCATATATATATATATATAGATCTGATTTCGTTGGTTTATTATACTACATTCAAATCTATATTTATTTTTTAATATATTGATTGATTCAGGATTTTTTAGATTCATGTTGAATGCTGTTTATGTGTTTGATGAGAATGCTGATTTAGATTGAATTGGTGGACTTACACGGATTGATGCTGATTCATGTTGCTTTGGCGATTCCGAGTGGCGAAATGCTGACCAAAATGTAGTGCCAGGGCAAAGAAGAATACAACGATAAGGCAACACCAACACGCTGCATCACGCTGCTGTAAGGTTGGGGATCCAGCAGATGTCAAACATTTAGCTCATAATGCCCAAAATGAAACGATGAACAAGTGTGCTGACTCTGCAAGCTTGGTTGGTTGATTGGTTGGTTGGTTGGTTGGTTGGAAGCCTGGACTCCAGCTGTAAGGTTCAAAGCCATCTGAGGTGAACGGCCTCTTTGATTCCAAATTCCTCGCAAAGTCGGCGCCATGGCATCACAGTTGGTGAGAGCATGGTGCAATGGCCATCATATTGCGCCATCACATGGCCATCACATGCCACCAAAAGTTCGCACAACGGATTGTATGGAGTGAATCTGAGTGTACAAGAATCCGCTCCAAATGTATCCACCCAAGAAAAGTAGAGTTGTGGCACCTGGAATTGAGGGAGCATTGGACTTCCCAACACTGTACCAGTACCATCCCCCTTTCCACCTGGATGTTTTCATACATCCAAACTTTGGATGCCAAACAGCTGGACTTTGGGATAGAGTGATCTACCTGCCGACGGTATCCGACAGTCAGTTCACATCGCGATGAAGCGGTGGTTCCTTTGGTCGCAGTAGGGCTAAGGGTTTGGCAAAAAAGGCAAGCATGCTAGTTAAATCCAATAGAGAAAAGAAACATATCCACGACAGGAAAGCGATCAAACATGGGGCATGTTGTAGCAGTGACGGGCACACAGTTCTGTAAGCTAAGCATATCCCTGCGATGATTGCGCATCAACCTGGCAAAAGGGGGTGCAACTTTGCAGGGCATCATACGTCGGCCTTGTTGTATTCTCACCCGCATGCATGAGTTTTTCTAAAGTTCAAGAAGCGCGGGAACCAGCCAGCAGCTACTTTACTATCACTGTGCGTCTTACTTGTGAATGATTGTTAGTAGACACTGAGAAGTCAGCCGTTGGCAGAAATTGCAAAATGACTATTTCTTGCTACAATAGAACTGTCACTTTATCCAAGATTTCCCGGTGGAAACGCAGTTAGGCAACAGCAACATGTTGTGACAACACCAACTGACATGGAGACTGGCCGGCTCAGAAGAAGATTTCCTTCCTCATCGATGACTTCTTGCGCAACGGCAATCCCATTTTCAGATTATTTTGCGATGCGCGACCTGGTGAGGTTGTTATATGAACGTTTTTATTTGGCGAGCTGGAGCTGGAGTGGAGTGGTTGGGTGACTAAGGGGGCATCCATAATCGGACGCAATGGGCAGGCATATTCTTACCCCAAGAATTTTCATGCTTTGCATATGCTGGCGCATCATTGGCACATTTGTTTGTGGATGGCCTTCACATGTGTGACTTTTGCTCCTTGTTATGCCAGAAATAGCTAGACATGGTGACATGGTGTGATCATAACTCAGGCCAAGGATTTGACAGGATTTCGAGGCATCCTCGCTTTGCATTCCCCATTGGTTGGATGCATTTTCTTCAGGACAGGTGTGCGCAACGAAAAAATCTGTCAGGGGCTTGACGGCCCGATCAAGAAAGGTTCACTCTACCCGAGGTATGACTGCGAAAGCCGGCAGGTCGGGTGCACCAGTGGAGTGAGGTCTGGGTGCGATTGATGCAACCACCTTGCCAGAAGTGGGCAAGGTGGTATATGAGTGGCTTGTTTTTTCCGCTAATGGAAAGGGGAAACAAAGCTCACAAGATTTTGAATCATTAGTGGTTTCCAACACATTGTTGGTTGACAAGATTTGACAAGCATATTTTTCACGATGGGGTGGTTCAACCACCACCTAGAATCTGATGCATTCAAACATGGTGTAGTGTCTCCTTTCCTGTCAAAGCCGGGATTTTGAAGTGTTTCGATGTTTTTCGTGCGTATCCATGCTGCAGCAGTGTTTGGAATTGCGGGATCAACGATTTAGCGGGTCGTTTGTTTACCACCAATACGATAGTGCAACCATGTGCAACCATTGCTGATCATTTTCAACGACTAATTCATGCTTATGTTCACACAATATATATTATATTTGTATTCATACATTCATTTCTATATTTTCTATCTTGTTACCTATGCTTCATAATGATTGTCAAATCCAAGTCAAAATGATTCTTGTCACTTGCTGGTTAACAAATGCTATTGGAATGATCAAACTTTGGGAGGTATCAACTACAATTCATCACTTGCTGATCAACCATCACTACTTACCCCTATTACTATCACTGACTCTTGGAGTTATCAACCACTTAGTTGCTGGCTATCAACCCAAATTATTTTCTAGATTGATCATGAACTACTACTATTGGACGCTGTTTGTTATCAACATGGTGTTGTGATAGTATTTGTTATAGCGGATAAATCTAATAGTAACATTGGATTCCGGTCACTATTACTCTTGAACTATTTATTTCACTGTTATCAACATAGCAATATCGCAGGTATATTGATCAATGAATAGTGTCCAATAGCAGTTATCAACCCAAATCACCTGTTTGTTATCAACTCAAGTAGTTGATCATAAACTATAATTAGTTGAACTATAAGTAGTTGATCATGAACTATTTCTATTACTATTGATCATGAACCATAAGTATTGATCATCAACTCAATTGTTTGTGTTTTGCCCCGAACCGAACAGATTCGTTGCGCGGACAAATCCACGGTGCATCGTCTCATGGAAGAGCGCAGCAACGCAGCTTGACGCCAGCAGCGGTCAACAGAACGGCCTGGTTTTGGCCAACCACTGGGCCATGAAAAGGACGGTAGTGGTGGCTAGTACATGTTGATACTAAGATGTACATAATGTCATGGTGGTTAATAATAAGCTAGCTGTACATTAAATAATTAGTGGTGGTTAGCACTTGTGGCTAGTAAGCTGTAATGAATGGTTCAATGAATGGATGTGAATGGTGGTGAACAGTTGTGATTGTGTGTTAATGTTAACCTTAACCAGTGATATTCATTGACCATACTTGGTGGCTACGGCTAGGCTGGGTTGGTCGGCAATATCCTCAGGAAGTGGTTTCAGTGGCTCAGGTTGCTTTGGTGCTGGGAGGCTTTGAAGAAGCAACAGACGCTTGGCTGGAATGGAGCCCGTTGTTGGGGGGTTGCTGCCCAAAAAATAGCCACAGAATGGCTGGAAGATTCACTTCTCCATCAGTTCATCCCAACGGGTGATGTGAGTATATAGTATCAACGCTGGTGCAGATTACAGCTGCACCCAACTTGAAGCCATGATTGAGATTGATGTATACAGGATGAATTATGTCCTTTTTGACCTTTTAGTATCCTGATACAATCTAGGTGGCAGGAGGCTAACTAATTAATTGATGACATGGCAGATTCGAGACCTATAGACAGACAGAAAAATAGTTAGTCATATTCAGATAGATGGATATAGATAGATATAGATAGATAGATTTGCACTTACATAGTAAAATTATAGATTTTAAGCATCGATACCTTGGCAGATGCCCACCACTTTTGCAGATGAGGAGACATTCCTGCAATGCCATGAACAGCACCGTCGCAATGATGGTACCTGAGGTGTGCTCCACAGGCAGGGATCGTGTGGTCTTGAAGTCCCGCAAGGGTATCGTGAAGTACTGCTTGCAGCCAACCGTCCTGGAAAGGGGGAAACGGGAGAGGGACTGTGAAGTTGTTGTGGATCTTACTACGGCTTGAAAACTAATTTAACGAGCTGTTTCTCAGTCAAAGTGATAGAGTTTTGAGTTTGTTTTTTGCTCCACTGAGAATAGTAATAAAATGATAGCAATAACAAAAATAGTAATAACAATAATAATAATAATAATCATCATCATCATCATCATCATCATCATCATCATCATCATCATGTTCAATTGAATCAGGCTCATCCTCATTTGGTCACAGCAAATTGTCAGTGAAACCACTTCAATACAGCTCACTCCATCATGCTACAGCCCGTGTTCCATGTCGCTTTGCGACACTTCGCAGTGGAATTTCGTTTGAAGCTGGTTCATTTCCAATCGATGGCTAAAGATTAGGCTGATGTAAATTTGAATAGATATAATCATATTAATCATATTAACCATGATCATTCACCCAATTCTCAACCATGATAGGATGACAAGTATGACAGTCATGATTCACAACTGCCATGATCAACTGATTTCTTTGATATACCCTTGCTAATCGCGAGAAAATGAGCCGTGATCCAAACTGATGATCTACGACTGCTCGGGTCTTCGATGACGGGTTGCCCCCACTTGTGCCCTGTACCGAGGCATGGCTATAGGCTCCAACCAGTCTACTCCTTCGGGGAGGATGAGACCTATCACTTTGCCCAGGGATTGATGGATTTTCGACTTTGGTGCCGCGGCAAAGTTGTTTTTCTCGTCGTTCCCCCGTGGAAAAAGGGCGATCCCCGTGGTTTTCATATCAAGAAGTCGTCCGTGAAACCAAGGAACATGGGGGTGAGGGTAACCAGTCTTCAGCAGCTCCTTTTGGCAATTTGCGCTTCAGAAAGCTGCAGGAAAAGTGGTGCCTTGCGCTCATTGTTTGACCGCCAGATTTACCTGAGGGACTGATAGCTGTTAGGATGCAATGCATTACATTCAACATGTCCAAAGGCCTCAACTTTTTTGACCATTGCAGTGCCTTTCAGGGTGTATCCTTCCCGTTGATTGTGACTGTGGCAGACCGCGGGCCGAGGTTGAATCGATTCAAGATTCCAGCTGCATCTTGCCTCAGATGTTCAGCGAGAGAGAAAGTCCTTCCAGCCAAGTCACAGGTTATTGTGACATTTCTATAGGCAAGATAGCAAGCAGGCAAACGGGAAACTTCAAGCAAACCTATGCATATGTGAAGGTGAAAGTGACAGAATGCAATTTGAAGGTAGGTTTACAAACCAGCGGTAACGCGTTACCATTTGAAACTATATTTTTTGTTTTTGGTTTACGATCATTAAGCATCAGCCGATGAGCCACTATGAGTTACCGGGTTCTTCCAAAAAAACATCGAAGTGATGTGTACAACATGTCTATGCTACCCCCTCATACCCCGATTTCAATGTTGGCTAGACATGTGTTGAGAATGCAGAACATAAATAACTTTTTTTTAAGGCTGGCAACACAGCAAAATCCATCCCAACATTGATAAAGGGGGTACGGGGGCGTCAGAAACATGAACGTTGGAATTTAGTAGATTACTTTACTTGGTACCGTATTGAACAACAATTGGCTTTTACTAGTGTCAACCATCGACCATTCATGATGAACTATCACTCCCTACGAGCATTGTCAACCATCATTCAGTAAAGTCCATCAACCATTATGAACTGTCAATGCCTATCTTTGTTTTCGTTATACGGCCATAATTAAGTCCTTATCAACCATCATCACCCATCAGCAACCATTACCAACCATCATTGATCATCAGTGATTAATCATCACTGGACCAGCCATCATCAACTACCAACTATCGCCTCCAATCACTACCCATCATCATCTATCATCAACCAACACCAACCATCATTAACCATCATTAGCCATCATTATCAATGTCAGCATTGAGGAATTCCGTTTGCTTGAGTGCCCGCCACATTTTGGATATGTTTCATCAAATGACCAAATGCATGAGGAACTTGGATGCATGTTTTGCCTTTGCATACTGTGGAGCACTGACATACATGTGCGTTTTTCTTAATTTGACGTTTATTTGTGTTTTTTCCTAATCGTATCTTTATTGTTTTGGAATTGAGGATTTGGTCTATGCAATGCGTACGCGCATAGATACTATTAAAGCCTGCCCACATCAAAGGATAACAGCGTCCTTGTGGGTGTTCCAATTTGGCCTCGAGGAGTCTCTGAGATGTCATCCTGATGCTTCTTCCCCATCCCAGGCCCCCCAAATCCCTATGAAATTTTTAGGGTCCTCACTCTTTTGGCCAATCTTTTGATGATCAACCTAGCAATTTGGCATCCGGAGAGATGCAGCGGCTCCCGTTGTTAGGTCGCCTTCTTCGGCAATCCCATCGTGCCATGGCTTCCCAGGAGTCAGGCGTGGAGAGGGAGGGAACTGCCAGGAAGACCCCGTGGCAAAGACCGTGCCAACCATGAGAACATGTGAGAACTTCATTGGAAATTGGGATTTCTATGAGTTGCTTAGATTTGACGAGTAAGAGGGGCTATCTAGGCTGAGCATCAACAACAGACCCACACTGCAGCAGGTGGACCATGGTCACATTGCTGTGAGGCTAAGATCCTGACCGTCGTGGGCGAAGCAATTCAGTGGGCTGCACAGTGGAGGGGGAAGGGGGTGGATTTCGCTCCAGCTGTTCCCCCTAAGGTGGTGATGTCAAAATATGACTAGGTGGCTTGGTTCACTGCGGTTGGGGCTGCCTCCATTATCATGAAAGCTGTAGTGATTGTTGGCTCTTTTTTTGGGACGAAAAGCTGGAAAGCATACATGAAATTGCATGAATCATCATGAATTTGCGTGAGCAGCCTGCCTTCATCACGTTTTTGAGCAGCTCCCAAGACCCGAGGCTGATCATAGGAATTGTTTTGCTAGCTGCTAGATGCAGCTAGCTTGCTGTGACCCATAAATATTCATAAATTGGGAAGCACTACATCAACCCATCAGTAGATCAACATAGATGAGCTCTTCAAGACAGAAACTTGTTTTGGTCATTTGCAGTCGTATGCAGCTGCCTAAGTTGGTACTTAATACATATGATTCAGACTGGTCCAGAACCAAAAGTGAAGGGGCCCACGGACTACAACAAAGACCGAACGACCATCGCTTCGGCTGGCTCCACGTGTTAAGCATACTGTTCCGTCACGATCCTTTGCACACCTATCATTGTGATCACCGTGTGACATGACCAGCATGCTTTCTTCTTGGGAACCACCAGCCATTACAACGCTGGCCATTGCCCGAGATTTCCTCAATGTTTCCGGCTTCCGGTGGCCTTTCCTGCGTTAGGTGCCCGAAGATTCCAAACCCCACCGCAGAAGAGGCCGGTGGGATCAGATACAAATGGGTCCCGAGATGCACGGCAAGTTTGAGCCATATCTGCCGGGGGCACATGCGAAAGCTTACATGTCAAAACGCTTCCTTTTCGGCATACTTGCCTACATTTGGGTCATTTTATAGGTAACTCCTGATACATGTGCTCTGCATGAAGCATGTGGGACATGTTGGGGCTTTATTCCAATCATCCTTTGCGAGGTGGATCATTGGCTGCAAAATTACGCGAAGGCGCTGCAAGTGACCTTCAACGAATGGACACTTCCTGGCACGTTTGTGTGGGATGGCCGGTGCCACTTGGGTGACGGATCAGCTGAACTGTGGGGTTCATCAGTCAGCTTGATCTCTCAAAAACGGTGGTAAGTTGGTAGCTGTGCCAATCCCTTGGGCACCAGCGGCAAGTCGTTCCATTTGAATACTTTGTTGGGTCACTTCATGAGGCTTCACGACTATCTTGTCAACGTCCATAATGGTTGCTGCTGCTAGCGGTAGTAGTGGTGGCAGCGGCAATAGGCGGACTGGCAGGGGAAGCAGTGGAAGCAGTAGCATTAGCAGCAGCGGCAGTGGCAGATTTGGTTTTGACAGTGGCGCCATAGTGGAGCAATGTTGTATAATGTGTGGAATTGTTGATTTCTTGATGTTTTTGCCTTTTGTCCACCTGTTGTCCACGTAATTGGTCTACATGTTGTGAGTCTATCCATCCAAGAAATTCCAAGAATGCATACACCTAGGAATGTACATAGGCAAGGCATGCACTTCGCACATACAAGCATACATTTCAGTTTCGTCCTGATCAGCCGTCACTATTCATTATTGATCATGATTAGCCATCGCCAACCATTATGTATCGATTATGATTAGCCATCATTAACTAACCATTATGTATCATGGCCCATGGCTTTTGGCTCCTGCCTGAGGAAAGCGGAAGCTGGGCGTCCACAAGCAGAGCTTGAAATCTTCTGAGCCAAGTTAATCACCGGTATCCACAATGGTTTCCCAGAAATCATTGGGAACGCGGGGCACCTCGATGATTGATGGCTGACAGCCAGGCGGGAGGGACACCTTGATGTGTGAAGAAGAGGTAAGATCACATATTAAATGTTTTTGTTTATTTCTACAGACATACAAATATACTATTTTAGATAGATAGATAGATAGATAGATAGATAGATAGACAGCTAATTATCGTGAAACACATTTAGATGATTGACTTTAAACACGCAGCTTTAGCCTCTTTGATCCGTATATATAATACTTTTCTCCGCAAATCATGATGAGCATTTTCCTACTTCAGCATAGTTCCGTTTGAGTGGGCCGCTACTCGCCCTCAGCCCAGCTGAACCTTCGGGATGGCAATGGAAACAAAAATCAGAATTGAAACAAATGAGAATCATTACGAATATGGGTCGCCTACAGGATTGCCTGCGGGTGATTCCCATTCTGCTTGTGATTTACAAGGACAGAACAACTGCTGGAACAATGTCGACGTGACTTTTTTAGGTCTCCACCTGGAAGCCTCAACATTATATGTCCCACTTCTTTCATCGTTCGTGAGCTTGAAAAAGAGCCGTTTTTGTGCTTACTGTAGTTGTTGCCGAAGGCAGGCTCCCACAGTGGCTACAAACATTGGAAAACAGAGGTGCTGACAAGTTCCAGGCATTTTGTTCATTTTTGTTCCCTGCCACGCGTCAGAATTGTGCAGCTTCGATTCCCCGGCGAAGCCGGGCTGACATCGCCAGCGCAGCTCCCACTTGACGTGCCAGTGATTCGGCGTGCCATGGGGACTTGCTATCACTGACACATCCTGGGCCTGCAGCGCCTAGATGAGGCGATGAGGTTTATTGCTTGGGGCAGAAGGCTTGCTTTCGATGGCACTGACAACGGTGACATGAAGACAGCAGCGCTATGTGAAAGATACATGGGACAGATACATCAGATGGCATCGAAAAAAAGAAAAGATACACGTGACTGTTTCCTTCACTGAAATCAGTCCTATGCATCCCTGATGGCTTGAGGTCGACGACAAGGTCTTCTAATTACCGGTTCAAACTTTTGGTCATGAAGCTGGCATAAGTGAAATCAATATTCTGGAAACACAGATGAATAGCACATCATGTCATATCATGATGTAAGATATTTGTATGTATCTTATATATAAAGATAACAATGACATTCACATATATAACTATATAATAAGTATGTATGCTGTAAACAACTTCCCTTTTTTGTACCCTTTGAAGAGCCATTTCATTAGTGTCAATCTTCAGGTCAAGTTGCACACTGATGTCATTGAGGCAATTCCAAAACAACAACTGGTTTGGGTTGGGGGTTCATCAGCATAGTAGTTGCTGGAAAACTGCGAGCGGTGGTTGCAGGGTGAGGGCTTAGCAGGGGGGCTTTCGCCGTGTCAATGTCGTGCATGAGAAGATTGCAATTCTCCATGTCATGTTTTTTGCCCCAATGACTGCCAGGATTTTTTAATGGATTCCGGCTTCATTTTCCTGGGGGTATAGTTATACGGTGGGCTCATACTATGGGTTTACAAACTGCGAAGCATGATAATACCCATGAGTACCCATTCTTAGTGCTTCCTCACCAGTCACCAATAGTCAATTTGAATTATTCTGGTACCATCCATGTATGTTTTACTTGCGCAGGTTTCCATCATCGGGGGGTTAATAGAGGCCCCAAGATTGGGCTCGTTGGTCACATATAGAGGCCAGGAAGAAGATTAGGATGGCGGTCCGCTGTCAATGACCAGTGGTGGCAAGCACTGAGCTGCATGCACAGCAGGAACCAACTCATGCTGTGCTGCGAGACAGGAGCTGCCACATTTGACCAAAGTCAGCCCTGAGAAATTTGGTGATCTCGGTCCATGTGTTGAATAATTATATTGAAAAGCCTTCCATTGATTGTTGGGAGGTTGCTTCAAGTTTTCGCGGGTGATCAGCAACAAGGCATTTATGACTTTTGCCTGAGCTACGTACGATGTTGGTTGGCTCGACGCTCTAGGATTGTGACTGCTGCTGCTACGTGCTGCTACTACTGTTTCTATCACACGCAGTACGTCCCACTCCCACTACAATTGCCACTGTTTAATATTGCTACTGCTGCAACCAAGCACCAGCTTCACCACCACCACTAACCACCAACCACAACGACAAGAGGCAGGACAGAGCCCCTGCCCATAGTCGAAAGGGTACTAAAACTTTTGCAGGATGAATCAACCAACCTTGCTGTATAGAAACCTAGAAATACTCGGTTCCCTGACCTTTGGGCTCAGGTCCTGCTGGAGCCCGAAAAGTAAAGAAACCTGCACTCTTGGTTTTGTTGGTTCGGCTATCTTCACACATGCCATTACTGCCCCTGGCTCTTTCTTGCAGACGGGAATCTCGCTTGGAGACGACCCGGCCCAGTGTTTCTCATCTTTGCTGACTCCCAGCTCGCTAGAAAGGGTAGTGAAGCCGCGAGCGTTGCAGGGCCTTGGCCTGTCCGAACCATCAACCAACTGGCAGAGGCTGAAGCCACCCTCGATCATTGGAATATGTCTACCATATTCTACCAATGCCTTTGTTCGATTGATTTGGGGAGTGTGGTGCACGCAGTCAGGAGCTGGATTTATTTTTGTGTGCGCGTGTATCTATCCAGGTATGTACACATATGCATCCCCTTTGATAAATGATGTTTTACTATATATGTGCCTGCTTTTGGGGTTAGATTTTGTCTATCTCACTGACTAAGGTTCATCACTGGCAGAATCCATCCATTTAGGAATATTCGAAAAAATGCCAGAGCCATTCGCCACCGGTTTCTACCGTTTTTCAGCCCAGGATTGCTGAGCGTTTGCGCTGATTTTCATTAAGCCATTATGTTTGGTCTTGCAACCAGAGCTGGTTGGTAGTCCAAATGCTGGCGATTCCCAGTTGGATTTGCCCCGGACCAAAAATGCTGAATGAGGCTTTGAATTTGGCACCATTCAAGTTTAGTGTAACCAACCAGCTGGATTACAGGATTATTGGAGAGCCATTGATGTGGGAGGAAATTGGGTAAAGCAAACGTGCATAGACACATTTAGAGTGTCCTTCCAGCCAACCCTGGGTAGCCAGCCCTGCAAGAGTGCACACTTCCTGATTTAACGGTACTGGTTGGGCAAATGGCAGGACCTTGACATCTCCACGTGCATAGACTTGCATAGCATCCTGAGTCGTGTGTGTGCAACATGTGACAGTTCCTACATGATGGTACCCATTGGGGATCATACCCAAAAGAATATCACACTTTCACACGGGAAACCACATGAAACCACGTTTTTTTCGCCCGGGTGCCCTCTATGGACAAGCCCAGACTATCAGATCACCAGACATGGAGAATCCCAGGGGGTCGCATCCCTGCTTACCCTCGCAGGGAGTTTCGACCTACGAGCGCGCCGCAGGCACCAACATGGGCAGGGTCACAAGAAACTGCACCTATATACACCGCTTTCATGGGTTATATTACACATTACAGCACTTATATGTTCTTTAATGGGTGTGTTTGACAGTGATTTCTATTGATAGCAAAGGTGAATAATGATTGACATTGACAATGGTGTAAATAGTTCATCACCAGCTGATCGTAATTAAATCTCTATATGTGGGAAAGCAACACCCATTGATGGTTAAAACTAGTGAACGGATCCTGCGTTAGCTGCGTCTATGCACAACAGCTTCGAGCGATTAAAAATGCGGCAGGTGTTCATCGTTTGATGGCTGGAAGTTTGGTGATGATTTTTGTGTTATACGCAGTCCGATCACATTTATCGCTGATGCTTTCCTTTCTGAAATCAGATGGATCAAATCAATCCCTATGCGTCCACTACCATTGTAGTAGGTAACCAGTTGGTTTCTACCATTGTTGTTTGGGGTTGGTTACCTACTGTAGTGGTAAGTGGAAGCATAGGGAATACTATCAATTCCGTCAGATTGCAATAATTACCATGCAATACCTGTTTTGTTCGCAAGCTCCCTTTTTGTGACCGGTGCCCGATAACAGTGGGGTTTCGGAGCAAATGCCAGAAGAAGCTGCAAGAGCTGCTTCCGTACATGGCATTTAGCCAACTTGGCTACTTTAAACAAAAGATGCAAGTTAGGGTTTGCATACAAAACCTTTAATCAATCACTAGCCATTTCAAAACATTCAAAGCTTGCTTCTGAAACCTGTTTGGCCTGTTTGGTGGCAAGAATTTTGCCATTGGATTGTTCTGGTTCATGAGCCGTAGCCCAACATATGTTGGCTTTACCAAACATCACTGTGACCCACGGTGACCCCATGTTGCTTGCTTGTGCCCTGTTGCCTCACCCTGTGTTGGGTGTTGTGGAGTTCAAAAGTCTTGGGATCATAGCCCTAACGGGCCCTAACCCTTGCGAGACACTTTTCTTATTTGCGATTTTTAAAAGTCTTTCGTTTCCGAAAGAATGTCGGTGAAGTAAGGCAAGGTTGCCGAATGGAACCAGTGGTGTTGCAGCAACTCGTTTTCGTGCAAGAAGTTGAGTTTCTTATGGGTGGGTGCTGAGATCACCATTAGAATAGATTTCATCACATGCCAAAAAACAGAGGAGAGAATCAACACACAGCAGCCTCCAATGAACATAAACAACGATGAGGAACAGGTCAGTGATGGTCAGCGTTTCTGTACTTTTCGGTGATGAACTATTTATCAAATATAATTGTAATTGAAGAATTATTGATTCATCATTGGTTGATACCGATTCTTGATTTACCAGTGCCTATTTTATAATAACATACAGTAACCATTGGCCGGTCAATGATTGCTACTTAACAACGCATGGGTTAATCCATGTTAATCCTAGGCATTACCATTGGTTAAGCCTAGCTCATTACTATTCCAGCTGCGCCCAGGAGCTACCCCGCAGCCGTCAGGCAGGGGGAGTACCTGTGGTTCCTGGTAAATCTGTGGAGTGTTTCGTGCTTTCAGATCCGTCATTATTGATATGTCATAGGTAGTGAAACATTTGTCATCCATGTTTGGGGCGCTAAAATGCCTTTCTTTCATAGGTCGTTTTCATGCATTGCGAGTGAAAGCTGCTCACTCTTCTGATTTTGAACACCTGGTCCAATAATCACAACGAAATTCACAAATTCACATTGGGCCTGGCAGTTGTGAATGCTTGGTTCTTTGTTTCTGTGACCAAGACGGTTCAAAGCATTCTCGGTGGTCTAAAGTTTTTTAAGCTTCCGTCAAAAAAGAAACCGCTTGCGTTCTGTTTTGGGCAGTGTTAAGCATTCTTTGCCAACCATGACCATTAGAAACCATCAAAAGAACAACATTCAATACCATCCAATGATTCATGGAGTCACCAGCTTGGACTGCCAAACCTGTATGCTCTGCGGCAAAAGCTGTGCCCTGTCGGAAGGTACGCACTGTATTAGAGGCAGAGGCTCGGTGGAGTGGACGAATGCCTTCTGACTGTGAAAGTGTCCCCTGGGACTCAAACACCACAAAAGCACCCCTTGATCCTTTTTGGTCGATAAAACCCCTTCGTTATAACTTCACCATTAAGTCGCCATGATGATTTACAATTAAAACCATGGCTATTTACCATTCAGTAACCATTGGTAACCATTGCTTCAGGACTATAATCACGGACTCCCGGGCCTCGAGGTGCTGGAGAACGAAGACTTTGAATGGGCTCGACCCATCACCCACTCCTCGAAGGTGCGTCTATGCTTCCGTGGAGCCGGTGGAGTTGCATCTATGCCACAGGGGTGAACAAACAGATGTGGTGATAGACTTGTACGTAATCACTTCATATCACTTCACCATCTTTGATGATGAATCACAAGCTATTTAGGGTCCAAAAGGGATATGTTTATTAGTGTGGATCCAACCATTAGATGCATGCTTGATGGGTGCCTAAAAATGCAAACTTAATGCCGCACACACACACATGCACACATTCAGTTCAAAGCCGGTTCAAGGGCTTGGTTGGGTGTTTGTGTGCGTGCGTGCGATTTTTTCGCATGTACATTACAGTCTATGTGTGACTGCGTATGTATTTGCACCAAGATTGCGCGTAGGCGCGTAGATTTGTAGAAGATGTAGAAGGAAGATCAAGCAAGCTCACTGGATGGTAAGTATCAACAATTGCTGGAACCCAGTACATGGTGATCCAGTCTGCTTTAGCGGCTGCCCCTGGACTTTCCCAAAAACCTCGCTAGTCCACGTCTGAAGCCCTGAATTTTGTGGTTTGATTTTTTTACAGCGAAGATTTCACGTACAGTTGTACTTCTAAGCCTTATGGATGAAATTATTGATATCTTAAATTGGTATACAGCAAATTCAACTACAGCAGCAATGCTCTCAAAAAGTACTCCTAGATGGTGGATAATTTGTTTCTTTAAATTTGATATTCATTCATTAGTAATTGATGAAACGCTGCTAAAAAGTATGAAGAATTCTCGATACACATCAAATATATTATTTTTGGGTGGATACTGCTGAAGTCCTTGGAGAAGGCGATGGAAAAAAACAGATCAAAAAATCTGAATTCTTGATACTTTGAAAAGCTACTGAAATCCCCAAGCCGCCTCAGCCTCGCAGCTTTGAGGGCCGCTTCACTGTACAAGACCTGGCGACGGCCTGGGCCCTAGCCGGTCATCGCTGCCAGGTGGAGTTTGTTCAATTAATTTGGCGGTCAAGGCTTGAACCATCGATAGTGGATTCATGGATATCATGGGGGATACCGGCCAACAATAGTAGGCAATACCATGGTTAATGATGTAAAAAAGGGGTACAGAGTTTATGGCAGCGATTTGTTGCTGCAAAAAACATCCACAAAAAAGCTTTGCTGGTTTTTCTGCCATGAAAACATATGAAAACTGCAAACTATCCCATGTTTTTCTCTGGACCTTTGCGGGACGTAACGGTGTGACCTGAAAAGATACAACATGATATCACATGGGCCTGTCCATCAATCTCGGGAGTCAAGCACTTCTGGATTGTATGGTTGGGAGCTGGGTGGCACCGGGACGGAAACATATCTCCTTATCATTGGATAAATCTAAGCGAGAAGGCTAGAGCCAACATGCATTAGCCGTCTGAACCGCAACGAAGCATGATAAGTTGCGAGCAGCTACCACCAATCACTGTCGGAGCAGGATCCATTGCATCCAACAGGTTGCCACAATTTTTGAAAGCAATTCCAAGCGGAAGTTCAAAATTGTATCCGTGCGATTTGACACCCAAAAGAAGCTCTAAATTGGCTGTATTATAGTTGATATCAGTCAATTTATGCACCGTTTGGCTTGCTTTGATCCAAATTTACAAGTATTGTTCTCTTTTTTTTCTGTTTCTCTGCATGGCTTCTAATAGCCTATTTGATTTTTATATACATACACATATACATATACATTTATCTATTTGTTTATTTACTCTTATTTAAAAACACACACACACACACATATATATATATATAAATATATTTAAATTTGCATTTATATATATATTTATAAAAAAATATATTTATATATTAAAGAAATATATATATATATATCAATTCTCTTGTCAACTGCCGTGCACATGTGTCAAAAGTATTCAAAAAGTATTGTTTTGTTGAGTGTCAAAGGGTGTTGGAGCACCCTGTGGATGGGTATCGTTACAATTGACACGATCCATGAGGCTGGAATCCAAATGCTCAGTGGACAGGGATGACACCTGTCGGCTTTGACCACCCCTCATGGTCTCTCGATTGTGCACCCAGTGGCGCTTTGCAATGTCAGATTCAGGATGGGTGAGTTGAGTTCCTATGCGAAGATTGCATTTGCAAACTTGATCCAGAGAACAAGGGTGTATTTTCGATTTTCACTATGAATCGTACTTGACTTCCGTACATATAGGTTTCAATCCATGTCCTATGTGACGTGATATTGCAGCAATCCAACAGTTCATGTTGATGCCCCTAAATCGGATGTTTCTATTCACCCCAGTATTCTTAAACGGTTGGTTGGTCGACTGATATTTTTCCTAGGGGTTGAAAACACCAACCAGTAATTATGAACCAAACTTGGTACCAAGCTGGCGACACCATCCATCACAGGGATCCCTAATAAATCAGCCAACTAAAAAGGGAGTGCTGGCTCTTTTTTGCCAGTACCCAATTGGCTCGATGCAGACGGTGGGGCCTGTTTTGCAGAGAGCCCGCCCTATACAAATTCATTTCCTCAAAGAACCAAAGCCAATCGTACAGCAGACGGAGTCATTGGAGGATTTTTATTGCCAGTACTTGTCGTTTGGGCCGAACGTCATAAAGTGTTTTAATCCAAGCAGCATTACACGCTGATTCATGTTCAGTGCCTAGTCATATCCAGAGTGTGCATGTTTTCAACATGTATTGATGATGTTAAAGATCATTATACTCATACTCATCATCATCATCATCATCATCATCATCATCATCATCATCATCATCATCATCATCATCATCATCATCACCATCACCATCACCATCACCATCACCATCACCATCACCATCATCATCATCATCATCATCATCATCATCATCATCACTATCATCACTACAATCATCACCACAATCATCACCACAATCATCACCACAATCATCTCAATACATCATGGTGCCTCACCGTGGGCCGAGGTGGTGGTTTTCACAAGGGCTCTTGGTTCACTTATGTGCACATGCCCAGGTTCTTCAGAGCAATCCCCATCACAAGTTAGATGATTGCGTGAGTCCCAGGGAGTAAGAAGGACTATTGGTTGTTTCCTCAAAATAGGGGACCCCACAATGTATAGTCTATGGTTTGCTTTTGATAATCATTAAGAAATGATGATTCGGGGGGTCCCCTGTTTCGAGAACCCATGTAGGAGTCAGAGCAGCGTTGTAGGTCCTTAAAACGCGCAGCTACCAGCGACGGCAGGGCATTCCGTCCTTGCTGCAGGTCTATTTAGCGCCTGAGCGGACCAGACCCTCCACAAGTTGGGCAGCTGAGCGAATGAAACCATAGAACAACCAGGCACAATCGAACTCAAAAATAGTCCCAACGACCAAAAGGTGAGATTATTCGTCCACTAGTGAATGATTAAGAAGTGATTCATGATCCTTTTTGGAAGACGACCTGTGTTTGTTTCACATGAGAAGGGTTCTGGAAGGAAATCAAGCACATGAATCAACAAATGATTTTAAGCCCGATCTTCCATCAAATCGCAATGACATTTGCTGAAGATTGGAAAAAACTGCTGGGACAAAAGAAAAAACATGTTTTTAAGGAGGAAGAAGATTCAAAGCAGATCCATGTTTCCTTGATCCTTTCAATAAGATCGTGGCAACCATTCACAGAGGGTCACCGACTTCACCTCCACACGCACCAGAATCCGCGTCACGGTGCTGATGCCGTTGTCGTTGTGCTTGTCCTTGTCCTTGTTGTTGTTGTTGTTGATGATGATGATGTTGTTGTTGATGTTGATGTTGATGTCGCATGTGTTGTTGATTCATGTATGTTCTTTTGAGGAAATTGGAACGAATCCCGGTTTTTCATCCCGCTGTGGATGAATTTGCTTTTGAAGGTGCCTCAGGCACCCATTATGAGAAACATCCCCATTCCATCCAATTCATGCACATCGTACACTGTAAACCTTTTAGCCCTGCTGCATCTTGTCCACCAAGAGCTGAAACCGGTTTCAAATGAGTTTTATTTTCTCATTTAATCTGGCTGCCGGTTGGAAGGGGGAGCTATGGAGCGAAGTGTCACGCCATAACGTACGCCATTTGAACACAAGAAACTGGTTGGTGGTTTAAAGAACAACCTCGTAGTACCAAATGGTTGTGATAAATCCTGCTTGTACAGCTCTGAATCCTGAACATTTTGCACCCTTTGACGTGCACTTTCTTTCATTCTGCAGTTTCTGTCCAGTTCTCGCCTTAGCTCAGCTGAACTCATGCAGATGGCGATGGAAACCAAAAAAACAAATGGTTGGTTGATGTTCATTGGTTGACTCGGATGTTTCATAGATGTGGTTCAACCACCAAGCAGGACATGGTTTTTGCATGGTTTGACCCTCCCTGCCAGTCAGGTCCGGGCCCCATCAGCAGATCTCCACCCCCGCAGGTGGTTCAAGGGTCCAGCCTGGCATGTGAAATGGCACACCACCAGCTGCTTAGAATCAGGTTGGGATAAACCAAGGGATCAGAGCTAATGGCCAGGTTCAAGGGAAATCTCATGTGCTGGAAGTTTGAGGGCTTCGACTTCCAGGTAGGTCATCCTATCAATGTGTGTGTGTCGTTTCTTTGGACGGTGGTCACCGAATTAGACCCTCAGACGCATGATTCAAACCATCATCATCATCATCATCATCATCATCATCATCATCATCATCATCATCATCATCATCACCTCCGCAGCAGGGTGAGTCCTCGCGAGGCCCGATATAAGTAATGGTGGATGTTTTGATGTTGCAGACCCTCCCGCAGTCGACAAATCTTATAGGATCCGATATGCACAAATTAATCATATCATCAAATGCAATGAGCAAAAGTTTTGGGTAACTGACGTATTCGTATCCCACAATATCCCAGATATTTTAGATTGCTACATGTATTCTCGTGTGGTGTTTGCCTTCAGTGCTGCTTTTGTGTTGTTTGTCATATTGCTAAGTTGTTGTTGGTTCAAATATTGCCCTATTGTATCCCTTCTTGTTTCATTTGAAGTGATCCCATCGGCTATTGAAAATGGAATTACCAGCAGACAATCAGCCGCTGTCTCCATTTATTACCAATCCTGTTAAAAGTTTTTGCAGAAGCCATCAGAAGCCATATTTTGCCTTGATTGTTGCTTATTAGCGCTTGTCAGCCTCCATGATGAACCATATATGAGTGGGGACGGCACAATTCACTACTGTTGCCATCCTAAATGATCAACCGGGATTGCCCACTATCGCTAGCCACTATGAACCAACATGTTTCACCATTGCTTGCCACCAGCCGTGATCACTTCACTATCCACCCGCATTAAATATTGTTTTCCACATTTTCAACCAGTATCCAGGTCCTTAAATCCAGAGCGTCATGATTCCTGGAACCTTAGTGAGCATCATCAACCATGATCATTCATTGATTCAACACAAGTCTTGTTTAGCAATCAGCCAGTTCATCAAGGTTAACTGCTAGCCATTGAATCAGTACCGTTCATGGATCACCATTTTTGGCTTAGTCTTGCTTGATCCATTGCTGGCTTAGTATTGCTTAATGGATGTTAATGATCCCCATTTCTGGCTGAGTATTGGTTAATGCCTTTGTAAATCCCCATGATTCCCATGGCGATAACCACATGACACCAGGATTCCCAGCCACCAGTTCCGAACCGCGCAGTTGCCGGGCTTTGCGGAACTGGACATGCAGGAGTTACAGGAGGCTCCGGCGGCATCGGATCTATGGTGGGATGCTTCCAGCGGGGTGGTGAAAATGGATGGCTGGTGGGTGGTTTTAACCAGGGGTACCAATGGTTAATAACAGGGAAGAATAAGCAACAATAGTGGTTAAACAGCTAACTGGCGGGTGGTTTGATTGACAGTTGATGTTTCCCAACATGTGGATTATTACCAAATGATTGGTTGACTGATATTTTTCGTTGGGGGTGAAACCATCAACCAGATGTCGATTCCGTGCGCTGTTTCTTACTCTTCTTTGAAAGTGCATGTAACTCACAACACAACATGGTTGGATTTTTGGTCCATCAGCATTATCATAATTATCCAAGCCTGACCCGAACAGACAATGCCCATTGGTGGTAGCATTCCGTGCCTTTGGTGGGAAGGTGTGCTGCGCCAAGACTGAAGCAATGCAATTCAGGTACCAACCAAACTAAACACATCATTTGTTTGTTGGTGTGTATGCGGGTGTGATCCAATGACACTGCAATCTACTGTAGCACCCTCAATAGCTAGACACGGTTGACGTAGTCCGTTTAAGCTATGTTTGTTTGTTTCGGTCAGGGATGCTTTCAGTTGCTTTGCACCAAAGGCTTGCAGATCCAAGCAACAAGATAGATGTCCCAAAAATCCGAATGAAAATCGCTTGTGCGTTCTTGGTTTGCATGCGTGCAATTCCCTGCAGGACTCATGTTGACATGGGGGCTTGAAACGAGCCCGCACACACGCACAAACAGTATCAAAGAGGTAGGTAGACAACGGTAGGTAGATGATGGGTACTGGATGACATTGCACAGACAGGTAGGCAGACCATGATAGACACGTTGTTGTCAAAACTTATTTGCGCATGCGTGCATATATGATGCATGGTGGGGTCCTCCAGCTTTGAGTTGCTAGTAAGCATCTTTTAGTCCATCAAATGGCGTCCACAGCGAGCAATGACAATAGTGATCAATGATGATCGTTGGAATCCTTGGCCATGTTTGACGTTGTCCATTTCTGACCTGCATATTTGGAGCAGTAAGAAGCCAGGCTGTTTGAGCTGCTCCCCGTTCTGCCGGCGAGGCCACGGCCGCAGCCATTGCAGTGGCCGAGGACTGGGAAGCTGTGAAATGCGGCGGAAAACGCCACGAAGAGTGACGTGTACTGGTCAATAGTGACGTGTACTGGTCAATATTTAGAATGGCCAGTGATCTATTTGGCAAGTGATCTATTCAGTGCTGGTTCACATTTGGTCAATGCTTAAAATGGCCGGTGATATATTCAATATTGGTTCATGTTGGTCAGAGATGGTCAAGCATGACCAAGCACGACTGATCATGGCTGGTGAATGGGCTGGGCGAATTGTTGATTAATATTGATTGCTGATATGTTAGGTACTACCTGTTGGCAGACTAATCTGGAAGTGGAAAATCCATGAAAATCCATCCATCATAGTTGGGTTTACCTATTGAAAATGGTGATTCTTCGGACCCAGGTTGGCTTACCAGTGTGTTCGCCATTTCATAGTTTAAAACTAAACTGGCTGATGAACCGCTCCAGTAAACTATTGAAAATGATGATTTTGAGAAACCAGACTTAATATGTTGATTCACCATCCAACTTTACTTCAGCTCAATCGCTGAGTCAACAATCAAATGGAAGGGTGATCACGTGATGGACCTCCCACTATGCAACCGAAAATTAGGGATGCAAACAATTCCTAGAAATGGTTGATGCGAAAACTTCAGAAAACCCTTAGATTGGTTGTTAAAACAAGGGTTTCCTATCAATTTTCCCATCAACCAACCTGGAAAGCAATAAATGATACTTGCTCTATTGGTGGTTTGGGCTGATGCATTGAATTCCATCAAAATTCCGGGCCTGAAATGAACGGGACCTGCACGGGTTTGATGCCAGCATCCTATGGGGTTGTTTTGGTTGGTGCCTTATCGTCACAGAAATTCACCGGGCATGGTTTCAGATCAACAGAGACTATTTGCAACAGTTCAGCCAGCTTGTGTGACCATCCCCTAGACCCTTGGACCTAGCCATTGCACATCAAGGTGGTAATGTTTGCAAATGATTGGTGCCCAAAATCCATGAGTCCAGTACTGAGAACCGATGAAGTGAACAAATTTGCATGTCACTCACTTTCAAAGGGGAATTTAACAATTCCCAGCTTCATGGTTGGTTGGAAGCCTGTATTTTTGGCCTCATTTTCTACAAAAACAGCTCCGATGGGAACCCACGAGTTGTTTGGTGGCACATGCGCCAGTGGGTCCCCTATACCACCCCCCGTGAGCCAATTCCAAAATGACCAGAAGAATCGAACTGTTGGCATGTTCACTTACCTATTGTTTGGCGCCCCTGGTTTTCACCGACGTATAAGCAACCAGAAGAAGCTAAAGCCCATGAATTTATGGTACTTGAGAAAACGACGGTATTTAGCCTGTATAGGAATGAGTAGAAACTGCAGAGGTTTACGGAGATACTGTTGGTGATGCAGCTTCGGTTGCCACGGCGTCACAAGGAGCGGGAATCCCTGCAGGCTTGGTCCTGTGATGTTTCGGGGATTGCCATTCATGCTGATTTGTTCGGCGAGTGTGTTCACGTTGAGATCATCATCATCATCATCATCATCACCACCATCATCATCATCACCACCACCAGCATCATCATCATCATCACCACCACCACCACCACCACCAGCATCATCATCATCATCATCATCATCATCATCATCATCATCATCATCATCATTGTCCTTCACGATCAGATTCTCCGTTTCACTTGCATGCCTCAAGATGAGTCGTGTTGTTGTTTTACAATGAGAGCTGTGCAGTACACTACTGCTATCCACTGATGTTTCTGTATGCCGTCAGTTGATGTATTATTGTTTGTATGGCAGGTGCCACGGTCTGAAGCCAGGCGCAGAGAAGGGATTTGGATTCATGGAAGGTGTCGTAAATACCTCATGACCTGCTATGAGTCTTGTTGGGTCTTTGTGCGATATTGTGCATGAACACCTGCATGTAGATTTGCATGTTAGACCATGAGGGGTGCTTTGGGTGTTTTCAATCGAGTCAGTTGTTGTAGCTCTGACGGGAGCATTGTATGTAAGACACAGAGAAAGAGCTTGGTTTTATTAGATTGGACGTTAACTGAGGCAAAATCTCAAAAAATCATCATATGATACCATTTGTAAATATAAATAGATAAACAAATAAATAAATAGATAAATATATATATATATATGTCTATGTATTTATATAATTCAATTGCTGCACAAGTATGTGTCAAGATACAGAGAAGACCTACATGTGCAAATGAAACGGCACAAGTACACTCCAGTGAGTACACCCAAGCGCTCGGCTGGTCCGGCGCACTGTCTTGGCCGAGCCCTGTGCCAGGTCCAGGCATAGGGAGGATATTCCGTACAAGGACAACCTGGGACAACCTGGGACAACCTGGGGCTGCTCGGTGTTCCAAGGAGCACCTCAGAACTGACATCACCGAAGCAACCGATCTTTGATTTGCATCGCTTTCTCTGTGTTCTTGGGGCTTGTTGCGCCTGACCAGCCTGTGACTGATTTTCATTTGGGGGACGCAACAAGTCCATGCCGTGACACCACTGGCACTTGGTGATTGAAGCGCTTGAAAGCCGTTTCGCCAATAGGAAGTCTGGGCCAACACTTCTCAAAGTAGTTTGCTGTTTGAGGCCAGCGCTGAAACCAGGGGGGGCGTTCAGCAACATTGGACTCAACTTTGATGTGTCATTTATTCATATATTTCAATTTATATATTACCTAATCATCTTTTTTGTTCAAGCATGGTTTCCAAAGCTTGCGTGGGATTTCGATCAGCGCTCATTGGTGTTCATTCGTGATCATTGGAGTTGCGCCTTGAAGTGCATTCGTACGAGCTTACCTTCCCGCTTTCTTCCTGCCGAAGAATGCAAGAGAGAGACAGACATGTTAATTAATTTGTAAAAAGAAGTGCGTGGAGCTTGAGCGTGGTTAAGTCATGTTATATCATTATTTATATATTAGCTTCTGATGGCCAGAGGCAAGACATACGAATAGGTTATGGCAGGCCTTTGGGCTGCCTGGGAGACACCGCGCTGACAGGTTTGGAGAAGCCCAGACCTTGTCAAGGCACAACTAGCGTTCGGCTGGCTGCAGCTGCCTTGCCAAAGCAGAACGTTGGTGGACACAAGGGTTGGTCATCTACCCTGTAGTCACTGTAGTCAAACAGCACTGCCACCACTCCAGTCACGCACCCTGTAAGCTGTAGGCAAACAGCCATCTCGGAGATGGTCCATCTCCACTCCAGTAGGTAAATGATCTAAACATGTTTGCTCATCAATTGCTACGTTGCCAGAGGGAATTATCTTTCCTGCAGTGCCCAACCACATCATGCTACATGCTGCATGTCGTTTTTTTTTTCTTGCAGGCAAAGTCACAATGGTTAAAAGATCTACCCAACCTTAAGACGTTGTTTTGAGGTGACCGTTGGTGAGTGAAATAGTTTTCTGAACATTTTTTCAAAAAAAGCAATGCTTTTCAAACGCTCCAGCAAGACCAAAATAATTTTGCTGTATGATTATACTGTAACTTGAGAGTCCTTGCAATCCAAAATATTTTTGGGAGCGACTAAAATAACTAAGTAAGGTCCACCCAAAAATTGTTGTTGGGGTGATGAAATTTCAAGCAATTCACAAATCAAAAAGTACAAATCTGATGACCTTTGACCACCGCAAAATTATTATCAGCATGATTATTGTGTGAGGTAGGGTACTAGCCGAAGACATACAAAATAATTTTAGCTATCCCGCGCAGAAATTGCGCATTTCTTGTACATTTTGTACCGCATGACTCTTACTTATTTGACTGTGCTTTTCTTGGTTGGTATCAGCCCAGGGTCCTTCGCAATCCTCATCAACCAGCAACAACCCTTACCTTGCCCCAGAATGGTCAAGAGCCAAATTGGTTGGAACCTGGCAGGAAATTACCAAAACCCAAGCCAAATTATTTTCGGGGGTCGATACTATAGCAAAGAACCGCCAAAATAATTACCAAAAACCACCCCCGGGCAATAGAGCGGAACTTTGGGGAATCATCATCACGCATCGCCAAATTTTTGTTTGGGGGTGGGGGGACATGGGGGGACTACTAGGGGACCCTCAAAGTAATTACGCGTGGTCCTTGGCAATCATCATCAACCAGCAATTTCCAGCATTGGACGAAACTAAGTTGGGAAGTTGGGACCGCAGATGATTGCAGCATGCTTCCTGCGATGTTTGAAGATATTTGAGTTCAGTGTTCGTTGAAGTACCTACCACCTCTAAATAAATTAGCTACTATTATTTTGAAGGTGGTTTACTATTTTCTATACTTTCTCAATGTGACAAAATAATGATGCTCATTATTTTGGGGTAGTATTATTTATGCTTGCCTTTACCTTGCGCACTCTGAAATAATTGTTTTTTAATGTTGAGGTGGGTGGTAGTGAAGATGCAATTTATTTTGAGGTGGTTGAACTGATGCGACTTAAATTATTCTGATACACCCTGATGAGCAACAGACCCTGGAAGTAATATTGAAATTACTTTGAGGTGGGGACCCCCTCCCACCACCCCTAAGGTAGCCTAGATGTTACAAGGGTTGGGAAGCCCTCCCTCGCATGGCTTGATTTGGAATTGATGGCTAAGCGGCTAAGCGTGTTTTTGATCCAGCATATGCTTATGGTATACACTGTACACGCGTGAGCAACTGGCCGCATGATTCAATGACTGACTCTGAAATTATGATGATAGTTATTGTATGCTATTTTGAGTTCATTCACTCTCTATGGTGATTTCTTCCTGCAGCACATAGCGCCTTGGAGCATCCACCATGGAGCCGTGGTTTCCTAACACGCCCGCCGTAGGAGTGGCAGGGAACGCCTTTCCGCGGCTCACTCGCGGGGGAGCCCAGCAGTTGGCTTCGAACATGGGTTTTTCGGTGGGTTGGTGGTTGTGGGTTGGTAAGTCTTGAGTTGGCAAGTTTGGCCGTTGGGTTGTGCCATCTTTTGCTGGCTTGGTCAGTTGGAGGGCTCCCTGGTGGGTTGATTGTTGATATTGTTGTGGGTTGATATGAAGATGATTCCGTGATTGAGTGCGTGGCTGGGTTGGAAGGTCGCCTGGATTCGTGATGGTTGATCAGACAGTTGGTCGGTGTATGGATAAGTTGGTTGGTTGGTTTGCCGGATGATTGGGTTGTTCTTCGGTGAATGGGCCGTTTGTTTGATACTAGGATATTCCAGGTGTGTTGGCAATTTGCCAGGGATACCAGGAACAAATTGAAACAACTCGCTGCACTGCTAAGAATCATGCACACCAGCTGACCGACAACCAAAGCTTCCTAATCAGAAAGCATCAGTGGCTTAGCCACAGTTGCAGTGGAGTCGAGTACTATTATTTCTATTGTTCTTTGGCCATCATTTAGTCCAAAATGTTGGGATATTTGCACTTTGTTCGGGTGTCATTGGTCACAAGTTCCCCACTGATTGGTTACTGGCCCATTGGCGCACCACAATTTGAGCCCCAAGGTCCACCAAGCATCACTCACTGCACGGGTTGCCTGCTAAAAGTGCCCCTGCTGCCACCAGGAGCATGGAGCATGGGGACAGACCTGGATATGAGTGAAAGAGGCGGCAGGATGGGATAAACTTTGATGTGAGGCAGATTTTCCAACATCGAAAAGAAAGATGGAAGGATGTGGAAAGGGTTTCCGGCGACAATCCATGAGCTGACTTTGGTGTGGATGTTTGTTTCTTTGCGTCTCTTCTTGTTGTGTCGGGAGTTCAATTTGAGGATTCATACACTTGCTGAATCATGCAGTGGCATCATGGGCGACGATGTGCGGTTTCCTGGAGCCCTTTGTTGCCATGTTCCATGACGCCTTCCAACGCCAAATGCTTCAAAATGCAGAGAGGGATTGGTTTTCTTCTTCGTACGGTCACCTGCGGTTAACCCCTCAGTAGGGTACCTTCAATCGAACCCCAATTGTCAGAGATATTTCCTAGCTTTGCATCAGCGATGCGTTGATGGTTTTCACCATCTCCCTCACCATGACTGCCATATGTTTGCTCTTGGCACAAAAGTTGATGAGTACACGGCTGCTCCTAGCCATACCCTCCGGGTGCGAGCTCTTTTTCTTGGGAGAACTGGATGCCCTCCTGAAAACGAACAGGAGCCACCTACCAGAAGTATATCACAATAGGATGGTCATCAAAACCCTAGGAATTCGGAAGGTCTTTCCAGGTTCGAATGTGCAATGGTAAAAGGCGAGCAGTTAACGAGGGTGCTAACCGCGCTGCTATTCGTTCTTCATGCGGTGCCATGGCTTTTCCAGGCGAAAACTTCGTTCGGCCGACCAGAAAAAAGGGAGCTTCGGCTGTTGAACGCCGCGAAGCAGAAGAATGTGATAGGCCACCAGCTGCTTCTGGCGGGATCGTGGTGATGGTTTTTGGGATAGCTACTGGTAATTGTTAATGGCACTGGCTAAACTAAACATCAGCGACAAGCCACAAGACTGGGGTTGTATTTAACCAGCAAATGCCAACAAACTAGCTAAGTTACTTAAAGTTTCCTCATTGAATTTAAGTGGACAACGAGCTAACGCCTTATTGTTTTGATTCCTTGTCTCCTCAAGGAAAGTCAGGAGGATACTCGCAAACACACCCGTGTTTTCATTTGTATGTCGGGGTCAGTTTTCTCGCCAATACGAACGACAAGGTCATGATGATGACGATGATGATGATGATGATGCGGATTGTGATGAACACGATGATGGGACCAGGGATAAAAAATCCCAGGGTATGTCAATGAGCCTCGGTCTGAACAAAGAAGTCGTTCATTTGGTGATGAGAAGCTGGGAGCAGTCATCAGATGTCATCAGTTCATCGAAGCTGATGGGTTCTAACTTGTGTCTTCAGACGTTTGGAATGGTTGGTGAACGAGTTGTGGATCGAGAAAACCAACAACACGAAACCTGAAAATGATGGCATCAAAGACCTCCTCCCTTTTGGACATCGGGCAATTTTAGGGGTTCACGTTCGAGGTGAGGGTTCTGAGAGGCGTAGCTAAAAGCACCACTGCTCCTTGAGCTGGCCGTATCAAATATTTTCTGACCAAGGTCAGTTTCGAAGCTTGTTTTGCCAGCATTTTCAACTAAGTGATGGTTGGCAGAAACCCTCCATGACAAAAAGTTGTTTGTGAGTCATGATGCTTGCATTTCCGTGGTTGGGGTTCATGCTTACGCATATTGAAGCGACCCGTACCACCAGGGTACAGGATATGCAGACTTCCAACAGAAAACTGCCAATCCAACCCTGGGTCAAGGTGCATCAAGATATCATTGGCTAGTTGTCCTACAATTTTGGGTTGGTTTCATTCTACATGTCCATTTGATATCCTATTTGGCCATAGGAAACCAATGAAACTGCAAGTTTTGGGGTATATACTTCCATTTCTGGACAAACCCCTGTACGTGTAGCTGATGCTTGTTCCAAGTGTTTTGCTGCTGGTATTCCCGGCCATTAATGGCTGTGGCGCAGGTCGGCTAAAACGCCATCAACCAGGATCACTGTAGAACATATCAATTCGGATGCAAATGGCAAATCAACCATGGAACCTAAGAATTGCACTCACATGATAGAATTGCAAGCATTCCCTGGAATCCGTTTGTGTATTTGTTTTTGGCAGGACAGAACCTAGTGAATCAGAGCTTCAAAATTAGATCCTGTCAGTTTTGCATGTTGTATTCTCCTGTGCTTGCACCCGGCAGGGAGAGGCTAGACGCGAGTCCAGCTCCAAGTTGCTACTGTACAGCTGGCAACAGCTCCATCTCCATGCACTCATCAAGAGAAACCAATCAAATCATCCTAAAATGGGTCATTTTTGGGGGAAGTGACCAAAGGGGTAGCTGCCACCATTGTCTATGATTTGGTGCACTGGCAGGTGGGTACACCCACTGGGGGATGTGCCTATATCACTGTACGTGTGCATGGTGCTGCGTGGTGATTGATGACGCTACTGTATGTTTTTAAAATACGTGATATATGTGGGTTTGTCAATGAGCAAGGATTTTGACGAATCATAAGATGCCAACTCCATCCAACGCTATCCTTTTGAGCCAGTATTGGTTTCCTTCCCCAACTCTACGTTCTTTCGCCTCCAGGTCCCCGTTCACAAATTAAGCACTTGACATCAATCAGCCACCAATAGATCCCCAGGAATGGTCAGCAATGTTCACACAGGGGGGGGTTCTCAAAATGGAAGTGCCGAAGTACCCCCAAATTCCGATACAGGCTTCATGTTGGATGATTTCGGGATACCCCAATGACTGGTGCGAAACCTGTCATTCCCATATGGGGTACCGCAATGAATGATACAGCAATTCATCTCCTTTCCCATATGTTGCTTCCCAACCCAACGCAACGACAGCGCCGCTGGGGCGCGACGAGCCAAGGCTCGTGGTTCTCCGATGGGCAGCAACCTGGCAGATCCCTATGGAGGGGCCCTGAATCCTTAGCGATCCGTTGGCTTAGAAGCCAATTGCTAGTGATAATCAATGGTAGTATATGGTAGCGATGATTAATAACAGTTAAGAATCCAATGATTAATTAACTTTGTTTACAATGGTTAATGGTCAAAAATGATTATGTGTTGGTTTAAACTAGGGTCAACTTGGGTACCTACCAGTTCTGGTAGATAAATAGATATAATCTATGATTATATGGCTGCTACTCGCCAACTTATAACAAGGGCCCACCTTGTATTCTGGGATTGCCGATCATGTCTCATTCCTGCCATCAAGGCAAACCACTTATCCATGACGCATGTCTTGATAGATTCATCAACGTAACCATAGCAAGGTTATACTGCAACCCATGGTTGTGAGGTCCCATTTCCGTGCTGTTTGAATATGTTTTTTGATGCCTTGGCCTTATAATCCACAAGGCCTTTTGTCAAGGCACATGCTTTGCCCATGAGATCCTGCAACGCCAACGCCGAAGGTTTGTGCGACCAGCTACCCTGAAGGCCATGGCATATTTTTTGTGACCAGGGAGTGCTGGATGCTGTTCAAAATCCCCAGAGGAATTTGTGAATTTTGTGCTTCGAAGTTGGCAATACATATATCAATACCACTTTGCAAGGATTCGTTGTTGGAAACCATCGCCATGCCCCCAGTCCAAATGATCACAGAGCGACTACCATCAAACCATCAACGGCAACATTTGACAGCCAACCATCCCTTAACCAATTCTCGAACCACCAGCTTTCATCGAACCATCAGAAGAACCATCAACCGTAAAAATAAATCATTGTCATCCTCAATGCTTATCAACCATTTTGTGCTTCAACATGCCTTAATGAACCGCTTCGGCTAGAGGGTCAAAAAGAAAAAAATGAACCATCAATACCATACATTGACCATTAATGGGTATGATTCAACATGAATCAACCGTCACTTGACTAGCTAATCCGCGATTCAATCATTAGCAGGAATTAGCCCACTAATTCTCACTAATGCAAGGTGTTTCCTATGCCTGCCTCTGGGTTTCCTATGGTTTTTCCTGTGGGTATGTGGGTTTGCTGTGGGTTTTATACGGTCAATCCAGCCATGTAAATGCGCCGTTTCACCATCAGATCTCCACGCTGCACCTGTCCCGCCAGTCACGGAGCCCCGCGCCACCGCCGCGACCTTTGAGTCCTCCAAGTCCCTCTTCCAGGCGCTGCGGCAGAGTTGTTCGCCCGCAGCAGAGTAGGGGTCGGAAAAACAAGGTCAGGGGAAAGCAGAGTGCCCAAGTAGAATTCTTATATTAATCTGATTTCATGCCATGTGATGTAATTAATCTTCTCTGATGGAACATGCTGTGATCTAATGTATTGCAATGCAGCGTATTGTGATGCAACCTTTAATTTATTATGGATGCCCATGTTGGAATACATCGAATGATATCAATTTCCATCTTTCCTGAAACACCTCCATATGACTGGAACTTCATTGATCAATGGCAGTTTAAATATACATGCAACTGTATGTATATATATATATATATATATTTATATATATGTATATATATATATATATTTATTTATTTATTTGTATATATATATATATACATATATGTGTGTGTGTGTGTATCTATTTTGCATGTGCAATCCATGTAAATGTGGCTTGTGTGTCCTTGGGTTATGTATCTATTTAGAAGTATTCATGCTGCAATACATATATAAGAATCTGTATCTCTATCGAATCACATATTATTTACTATTGTTTAATTCACCTGCTGGTGATTATCAGGGAGCTACGGAGCCAGGGGTATCCCTAAATCCCTTTAAAGGGGGAGCTAAAGAGCTACAGGGAGTGGTGCAACCAGATGGTAGTTCAGCTCACATCAGGGAGTTCATCGCAGCTGATCACCGACCGCAGGTTCCAAAAGCGCGCAGCCACCGCTGCAGCGTGGGTCCGGACGTCTCAGATGGGGCCTCGAACCTAGGGATGATCCCTGCAACCAATGGCTGTGGGTTAACCATGAAGTTCAAGGGGGATGGTACCCAACAATGATAGGGAAAGCAATGGAAGAATAGGGTGAACGGTAGAACAATGGTTACACCAGGGGTACCTAGGGGTACAGGTTTTTTGACCCAGAGCCAGATTTCTTCTGAAATTGCTGGTAGAAGATGGTAGAAGCTAAAGATAGCGTGAGATGCCAGAAAGCGCATGTTTGCAAGGGTTCAACTGCAAAATTGTCTCTTTCATATTGATTTTCACTGGATTGGTGAACCTGGCGAAGATATTTCGAATTACCTAAACACCTGACTGTGGCCTTGTTGTTATTTGATTTTCGGCCACCTACAAGCTGGAATGAGCCGTCCAGAAATGGCATGATGCCGGAGACCATTTGTGATTGTTTACTGTTGGTCAATTATATAATGATCATATGGCTGGGATATCATTATCAGTTTTGATTCATGAAACTGGGCCTCCCCAGTTATAGGTTCGTCAATAAGCCATTTGTAGTCTCCAGCCATCTCAGTATACTTCTAACTCCTCTATTTTGTGTATATGTATATTTATATTTATATATATATATATATATATATATTTTTAAATATACATGTAAAGCAATTATATATGTATACACTGGGGGTATCTAAATGTAGCAACCGCTACTTACCCATGTTTTACCCGAAGTTCACCACCTCGGGGGTCAACGTCGGGTACCCTCAACGCAAGAGCCTGTTCTCAGGTCTTTGGGCGGTGGCAGCCCGCCAGCAGCCAAGAGGCTGAAGAGCAGGAGA
>VSDK01029966.1:321791-366327 GCA_009767595.1 Symbiodinium kawagutii
ATGTCAGAGAGAATGTCAAAAGATATGCCAGAAAGTCAGAAGATATGTCAGAAGATATGTCAGAAAGAATGTCAGAAGAGATGTCAGAGAGAATGTCAAAAGATATGCCAGAAAGTCAGAAGATATGTCAGAAGATATGTCAGAAAGAATGTCAGAAGAGATGTCAGAGAGAATGTCAAAAGATATGCCAGAAAGTCAGAAGATATGTCAGAAGATATGTCAGAAAGAATGTCAGAAGAGATGTCAGAAAGAATGTCAGAAGAGATGTCAGAAAGAATGTCAGAAGATGTGCCAGAAAGAATGTCAGAAAGAATGTCAAAAGGTATGCCAGAGAGAATGTCAGAAGATTTGCCAGAAAGAAGGTCAGAAGGTATGCCGGAGAGAATGTCAGACAAAAGTGGAGTCAACAAGCGGTAATGACATGACATGGTGGGGATCACTCGAAGTAAAGTAATTTTTTGTCCAACATGCGCACAAGTCGCTTCAAGAATCTTCAAGAACGTTTGGGTGTTGTCGGACCGTAAAGAGCACACGTCCATATTGACAGCTCTCGCATCCGAAAAAAGCACCAGTGGATTTCCAACTGTGACAAGTTTCCACTTGTAGGTGCTTTGTTGCGGTCTTTGTACCATGTGCAGGTTTAGATTTGTATGAACAGTCCGATCGCTATGGACAGATCTTCTCCATTAAGAATCCAAGTCCGAAAGCTAGTGTTGAACGTGCAGTTGCAGGAGGTTCGGTCATCACGAAGTCTTGGAAGTGCAAAACATTTTTGCTGGTGGCAATTCATGGTTGTGTGGCTGCCATTGACAAACGTTTCGCTGGTTCACAACACCAGTCTCTCATTACCCGGGGCTGTGGCTGTAGCTGTGTCAAAAGGTCAGACCTCAGACCCTGGTCAGAGGCTGGGCGGGGGGGAATACCATTGGTGGATGCTGGGACAACTGCCCTGCGGGAAGTTTTAATTTGTGACAGCACTGGGTTGTTTCCCAAGAGGTGCTCAGACCCGCATGAGTACTGTAGGACTGTAGGAATTTTGGTCGTCAATGTTGTGAACCCGCTTCACCGTTTGGAAGGGCCATTCGTAGCAATTGTTGCGATCGTGGACATAAGCATGCACACAGAAATCGCTTGAGTTGGGTGTTTGCCAGGCAAGGTTGCTGGCTATAATAGGACCAACAGAATGGAGCAGGATTGAGGAAGACGGATTCGCAATGATAGATGTTTACAATATATTGTATATCTATCTATCTATCTATCTATCTATTTATCTATCTATCTATAAACTTGCAGCCAAATTGATCTAAGCTGAATTAACAGATTGCGATTGGCTGAATGGCCCAAACATGCCTTTGTTTGTAAGCAACGAAAGTTCAACACTCACGTAGAGTCAGCCGCGGTCCCACAACGGGGATCCGCTGATCTGCTGCATGTGGCACAGGCGGTGTCCCGGTCGCTGCGACGAGGAAATATCTCCAGGCTGGTGGCGAAGGTGGATGACCATCAAGTCATGGTGAAAAGGATCGACCCAAGGTGAATATAACTTACTGGTTGGTTACGCATGTGGTTGTGTGACTGGTTTGGGGAGGGGGCGTTGCTTTTGAATGTTTATCCCACAAATAATTAGGTTGATGGGAAAATGTACATCCCTCAATTAGTTGGTTAAAGTTAAAACAGGAATATTTCTTGTAAATTTTGCCACCGGCCAAGAAAGTGAGATTAGGCAACCTCCAGATGAAGACAATGAAGCCATGCTAGAAGTTTGAATCATTGACGCCATTGCGATTGGATAGTGGGCAGTGTGGTGAGAAAACTTGACTGCAAACTGAAAAGTCGGGGGATTTGATCAGAAAGCTGCGACAAGGTGGGGTCTCCCTGGAAGTTTTGGTGGATACAATTGGCTACAGCATACATGCTTAAATGGTGCTGTTAAATTCCTACTGACCGACTGAGATTTGGACGGGCACTCTGTATTGCGAATTGTTTCGACCCATGCACACACACACACTGATGTTGGATATGTCATTTTGGTTGTTGTTGTTGTTGTTGTTGTTGTTGTTGTTGTTGTTGTTGTTGTTGTTGGCGTCGTTTATTTGTTTGTTTGCTTGCTGCTTGTTTCATTGTATTTATTTGTTGTTCCTGCATTGTTGCGTGTTGTTGGATGCGTACGGGTTGCTTTGTTGCTTGTTTCTGTTCGTCATGGTTGCTTATTCATGTTAGCATGCTGGGGTAGATCGGAAGCTGCACTTGTTTCAGATGTGTTTTGTTTCCCTCACGAGGATTGCTGCACAACATCAAAGAGCCAGTATCACAAGCTGAATGCAATGCACCCGTTCTTGGCGCATTGCATTCTATAGAATTTTGGCTGGCCAATTAATTCAGCCAGGGTCCTAACGGAACTGCGGCTACCCGGGGCCCAAATTGTTTATGCTGGTGATTCAAGGTCCATGGATACGCCCGTGGCCAGGACTGCACAAGGTGCGCTTGTCCAGGCTCGGCGCCTGTGAGCAAAGGCATGTAGAGGATTCATTCAAAGGAATTGCCATTCAAAGAGATTTTGAGTGGAATTCATTCATTCAAAGGATTATTTCAAAGGATTCATTCTGTCAATTCCTTTCGTAGATGATTTCGGACCTTGTCCAAACAATGGCTTATACATGATAAACTCCCATGTAGGTGCTGCCAAATTACTCGCTATGGAGCTGATAAAGCGAATATGAATCTATTTCAACTTCCGTTTGCGTCGTGGAGGGAGGAGTACGATAGAAACCCACCGCTTGCCCTGAATCCTGGAGATGATTGTCAGCCATAAAGCCATTGACCAGCACACCACATGACTGGATTTGCGGTAGCACGTGTGTTTTCTAGCTTGCTTTAGCATTGTAAAAGGAGCTGTTTGTTTCGTTCATCCTTTGCTCCCTGAACGCTGTGAACATGACATGTTGGGCTTCAGATTCCATCACGAGGCAGAGACTTCAAGCAGACAAGGGGTTGTTTGAGCCTCAGGGTGGCAGCGTGCCTCGAAAAGACCCAGTGCTAGCAGCTCGCCATTGATGTTGGGGTGTTGAGGAGCCATAGTGACAAGGCCTTTGAAAACGAAAAAGTGGAGCAAAGGGCCTGAGGTCCCGCAAACCAATGGCTAGAAAGTAGAAAGCCACAAAACAAAAGGTAGAAATCCATCCTGCATTTGGATGATCAAGAAGCTTTGGCAACCTGATGGCAACAATGTCCCGTAGTTAGCTTGTCCGGGTGGCAACGCTTTCAATGCGCGGAGCAGGAACTGTGACAGTATAAGGAATGCTAACGAACTGACGGCGAAAGTCACAGCAGGTGCAATGATGCCTGAGCAAAGCAGTGACATTCGCGCTAAGGAAAAAGCGATGATGCGGTTTCCCGGGAAGAATCTGATGATAACATGGTATTTGCCCAGTTTCTCAAAACCAAAAAGCATCCAGTTTCTCAACATTCCAACTATCTACTGGGTAAGCAACCAGCCTCCCGACTAACCATTCACCAAGCCACCAACTGCTGAAGGCTTCTGTCATTGCCCGCAGCGCCATTGTGTGGGACCTTGGTCCTCTTGCTGTGCTGCTACGAGGAATGTAACGTGAGAAACCCAAGGACAAGCCCCAAGTCACATTAAGTATGGTTAGACCCCCCAGTAATCAATGAGGAGCAACAACAAGGCATGTATGTAGCGATATTCAGTGCATTTTTTACGAGTTGTCAGAGTTTATGTACACGTGTTTGGTGTATAAGATTGTTGAAGCTCCTCAGATTCTCAGCCCAGCAGACCTCCAGTGTCAGCCAGATCACTTGCTCAATGTCAGGATTTACCACCTAAATGTCTACGAAAGCAACAGACCGCGGGGGAAAACCTCCAAGCCACAGCTGATCCCAGGTGCTTGGTGTTTGGAGATGGTCTGCGAGGTGCCAACGAGCTCTGGGCCTGGGACCCTTGTTATTGCAATGCGCCAGTGTCAGTGTGTGTGGGTGTGTGTGTGTGTGATTGTTCGCGTTTTCGTTTGCAAAATCATGCAGTTCAATGCTGGTCAATGCATGTATTTCCATTTTGTATCAGGATGCATCGAACTCTTTTCAGTCAAAACTGGCGATGCCGAACCCCATGGCCCATTCGTCAAATCCCGGCCTGTCACTATTCCAAAGACGTGCAGGCGAAGGGCGGCCACACTCTTGCGCCGGCGTGCCGAAGGCGTGCACTCCTTGACGTGGAACCAGCAGAGGTTTGTGACATGGTCAATGCAGCAGGTGGTTTGACAGCGATCCCATGTCATGATTAGAGAAACCACTCAATTGGAATCATCATCACCATCATCAATGTCATCTTCCACCAATATGGTGGTTTCTCAAGATAGGCCCCAAATCATCCAGTTTGTTCACCAATTGAATTTCATGAAAACACAACCATTCTAGCTTGTATGTCCCCTATTATTGCTTATAATCCCCTTGTTGATGGCCATGGTTAATCACACTTAACCCTTATTGAACCATCTATTTTGGGAGGTTCCCTATGGCCTAAGAGATTTTGGGGGTCCCCGCCATGGCTTGAGAAGCAGCCAACCAGCCATGCAACACCGCGACCGCGCTCTCCAGGGGCCCAAGCAGTGAAAGTCAAGGAGGAGGAAGGTGCCGAGGAGACATGGGAAGGGGCCAAGCCAAGCAGTGAAGACCAGGGTTGAACAAACAATTGAATCATTGATAATGTTGACCCAGGATTAAAAAAAGAACAGGTCGTTGATTAATTGGGGGGTTTACTCACTTAATGGGAAACCAAGGCTTTTGGGAGATACTCCATATTAATCAACCATGGGTTGAATCAACCACGGGTTTATTAATCCTGGGTAGACATTGCATTGATTAGTGATGGGTAATGCCGGGTAATCTTGGTAATGATGGGTAATTAATGAGTGTCATAGTCAGAATGCTTGATGACTGCCATATAGTGATGATTACTGGCTGTCATACAATGATGATTGGCAATGATGGTTGGCAATGGTTACTCCGGGAATCATTGGTTAGTGATGGGTAATCGCTGGGCAGCAGCAGTTGACCCTGACATGAATTGTTGGGAAACAATGGTTGACCATTGATGTGCTGAAGTTTGGGTAGGAGATGAACCATTGGCCAATGATTATTGGTGGTGGCTTACAAAGGCTTGGAAGACTAGGTACCTTCCCGATGGTTTGGGTTGTGCTGGTTGGTGCAAAGGTGTCACTCGCGAACTGTCACCTTGTTCTGAAATGTTTTACTGGTCATGTTGTGGTAGATGCCATTGGTGGTTTCTGAAGATAGGGGTGCCCCCAAATCATCCATGCTAAACCATGAACAGTGTTAAACCAACTATTTTTGGGCGTTCCCCATTTTGAGAAATTTTTATTGGTTGCCATCAACGAGTGTCAGTGTTTGCGTGCAGCGAAGCTGCTTTCTCATCCACGAGCCTGGCCCTGACTATCATCCCCAGCCGAGTAGATATCCGGTGGTCCAGCATCGCGGACTTTCATTGCATTACAACAATCGGATATTTTTTTCTGAGAAAAGTAATTGATGATAGTCCAATCTATTTTTGAAAAGGGACAAGCAATTTGGGATAGCTGGCTGATTCACTAGCATATTTTGCGCGAAACTGCCTGGGTTATAGCATGTTAGAGCCACTTTGAGAGCCACTCTAAGCCAGAGGCCATACCCCATGCGGTTTCTCATGATGGTTGTAAGCGGTAAACTGAATGATGTCGCACCACGGCTAGGTTATGGTTAGCATAGTAGTTCTCGCTGCTCGGAATGAATTCTAATCAGGGCAGTGATCTTTTCCGAAATCAGCACGGCATTGTGCCAAGTTGCTTGCACTTACTGTAAGTATCGCCAAGAAAATGTATAGCATATTTCCATCACAAGTAAGATAGGTTGGTTTGTTTTGTGGGATGCCTTTCTAGGACAATTGCAGGTTCACCTCTTACTTGATTGTTACGGGGGACCATGCTGCCCGACAGTCGCTCAGATGTGGATGGTAGGTGATTTATGATGGATTATTGTTGTAAAAACCTTGACAAATGGGGAGAATTCCTGCTAAGCGCTTATCAACTGGCTGATGGTTTTGAACTGTTTCCCTCATAATTTTTAACAAATGGTTGGTTGACGAATAGTCAATAGTCTTGATGAAGGTTGGACCCATTAACAAGTTAAGGTTTTGAGATTTGGTTGATGGCGGTTGGCACCCATGGAAAACTCAACTTCAGCATTCTCGAGGACAGCGAGCTGGAGCCCTTTTTCGAAGAAGTTGCCGGAGATGACCCGATGGTGCGCGGAGCGTGGTGGATGATGACCCGGGCGATCATTTCGGGCACGTTGTGTTCCCTATGTGGTGGGCTGAGCTTGGCACCAACACAAACAATGATGTAATGATGGTTCCGTGCGACGGTCATTAGGAATATTTTGGAACCAAACGTTGGATGATTCAACATGTGTTTGTGGCCCAACTCTACCAAACAGCACCTGGGGCTATCAGGGTTGGTCGAATTCTTCAACGCTGTGGTGAAGGTTTGTGTTGAGGTCTATCCGGTTTGATGTATGACTATTATCTCTAGACTAGAGGAAGCCATTGTTTCCAGTTTCCGGTGAGTGCATGTGATTCCCCCACTCACAGCTAGCGTATCCAGTTTGTTGATTGAAGTGTGTTGGCAGCTTTTGCACCATGATTTGTCAGTCTGCCGAATGCCTTGCCTCAAAGTGGAAACGTTGATATTTTGAGATGGTGTTAACTTGCGATGCGTTTTGATGGTTGGTGACTTGCTTACATACCTTCTCCGCTAGAGATACCAAAACACCTCCCGTTGAACTTCTGCCCTGATTTTCGTTTTGGGGATTGTTTTCCGGGAAAGTGTTCAACATGACAGCAGCAAGGGTAATGTAGCAGGATACTAGGTGCCCAGCTTTCCAGAGGTGTATTGTCGGTGATTTCCCTTGGGATCAGCCATTAATGGCATTCTCGAGTAGTTTGGATAGCCCGGAGTGTTTTTCACCTCCGTATCATCCTGGTAAGATTTTGAGCCGGATCAGTTTTTCCGGTGAGGTGATTCAGAATTGAACCTGTTGCCCCCCGACGTATGGATCCAATTTTTGACATGGATCCGCCCAAGTAAGCCCTGTGGATCCAAACCTTTCCTCAGGGGCCACTTGAGAATTACTAAATGGATTCTGAGATGTTCTGATTACTTCGTCAGAGGCTTCTTAGATCTACCGGCTAAAATATCGTGTGTGCTGCGCGTCCAAAACAGTAAAGCTACCCCGACTTAATCAGATCAGTATACAACAGCCATCATCACAGTCTGATTGCCATCCTTATCGCTCACCTAGACCCCCACGAGCAAGTCCCGATTAATTTTCCATGACCCCCACGTAGGTCATGGAACTGGAAGAGCGGTTGAAAAAGATGAACAATGACAAGTCCCTGTGCCTTGTCAACTTGCAGCGACCTGCTGACGACCGTGCCACTGGTGGGTTCATCGAAGTTATTGGAATTGTGGTCACTAGTCATGTTCAATAGGTTATTACAAAATATTACAGTAATCAATAACAAAATTGATTTAATTAACCATGGTCATTGTTGGTTAACAAACCATACAGGGTGAACTAGTTGTAAGACTTGTAAAATGGTGGTTAATTAATCATTTGCATTGTGGTCGATGCAGGGTTAATAAGATTTACATAATGAACAATGACCATTGCTGGCTAACATTAACCAGTAGCCATGCTTGCCCAACACGCAAGCCCACGTTGTACTCCGCATATGGCTGATGAATTGACCCAATATTTCAATGGTTGCTTTGGACCCATGAGCTCAGAACCAATTGTTGCTGTTGCTATGCCATTTGTCATTTGATGCCGGAAGTGCAGGCCAACATGCTGATAGTGTTTCACTTGATACCCGCAGTATAAACCAACACGAATGAATGTTAGCAATATCCCAGGGACGGCTGCGTTCAACACACTTCGCAAGCCTGAAGATCCGGGGGTTCGCAGTGGCCATCGCTGTAGCACCCAGTGAATTCCTACTCGGGGGGGCATGGAATACTTGGAAGGCTCAAGTGACCCAAGAGGGAACCGCTTGGAAATCACAAATGTCTTTACCAAGGGCTGAGGTTACTGTATATTATGTGATTACATAGGGCATAGGTTTGGGTGTTTCACAAGGTAGGGGAATGGTTGGTTCATTATTATGATTATTCCAAACGGCTACAGTGATGTTGGATGATTTAGGGGTCCCCTATTTTCTAGGAACCCCCCAAATAGGCACAAAGCGGTGGAATCACAATGTGTTACCATGGCATTTTCATTTGGCAATCTTAAGGTATGAAACGAGCAAAGCTTTTGACTGTGGATCAATCCTGGCACAAAGCCATCAACTGTTGAGTCACACTTGACAGTCTTTGGAGGTGGATGTGCCAGTGATCCATGTCCTATCATAGTTGCCTTCCCCGACTGCCTGTAGCTTCCACTTTTGTACATTTCAAGGTCTCCACACATTGTAGCCGTTGTAGCCATTCATCCTTTGGGAGGGGCATGCAGACCGGAGAACCTTCCAGTTATCCAGAACTGCCCAACAGCTACGCAGAGACATCAGAGATTGACTACTGCGGGGGGTAAAACGCTTCCTTATTGTTTTCTAACGAAAAGACAGCTATAAACATAAATTTCAGGTTCATTGCAATGCGCTAGTCCACCAGTTACTGAACTTATTGACTTTGAACTGCCAGTCGAACGAGTTCCAAATTACGTTAACTCTTCAAAGGGGTTCAACCACCAACCAGATTGATATTGTATCAATTTATCAACCAGTTGACATTGGTTACGGTAAAAAGCACTAACCTCTTCAATCTCATTCATGTGAGATCTAATCTTCCCCTGTAGATTTGCAGCTATTGTTAACAAAAATGGAGTTTATTGACTCCTGGAACTATCATAAGCCAAGAGCTCAAGCGTTGCCGTTGATTTTGCGAGCAGCTTCGCTGCTTAGGACCTTGGACATGGTGCTGAACCCTGGCACCATTGTGAACACGGAGAGGGAGGTGATCCTGTTGAAAGCACAACTGAAGGCACGACAGATCCGGCAGTTTCTGTTCGAGTTGGACATGTTTGTTGGAAAGTGATCATATTCAATCATGCTCAGCTGGTTGTGAGTTGATAGTGGTGATGGTTTCCCTAATGTTTCTTATTTTCTTGCACACGTACGTGGGTGCTTATGGGTTGACAAGCCATGGGTTTCTGCTGCCTGCAAAATTGGCATTATGCATGGGGCGAAAAATGTGTGTGCGCCGGTGTCGGCATGTTTCAAAGGCACTTTGGAGGTCGCCGTTGCTACAAATGGGGATGATTGGCACTGGTTTCAACCTGTGGAGGCAGTACAGCAAGATTTTCATGACGATTGTCACTTTGCATATGTTGTCAGTTTGCGTCAGACGGCAGGCCACGCCGGATGAAGAGACAGAGAAAATCAAGAAACTGGAGGACAGTTGAACATGGTTCTTGTTTCGAGGCTATTTTTCTATTAGGCATTACATATACATATGGTTCCTAGATTGCTGGTGGCCTTTACGGACAAACAGGCAGGCCCCATCCATAAGCATCTAGTGGAAACGCATGGCAATGCAACCAATTTTTTCATGCTGATTTTGTCGGCGCGTTTCCGGTTTGGGCACCTGAAGTCGGCTAAGCGTGTACGTGCTGATGTTCCTAGATATGGTTGTGAGTGGATTTATCACAGTGACCATGCCTCCCCATGTGTTTTCTGCAATTCCCCGGCAGAGCATCCCAAAAAGCCATCAAAGACACAGCATCAGGTGATGCGTATTATCAGGGGCGTATGTGGCCCAAGGAAAGCTTGGATATGCGATGGGAAATTACCACCTGCTGCGTCGGCACCTCGCCAAGAGGACAAGATAGAAGAAAAGCAAATGAAGGCTGCAGGGCTGAAGATAAAACGAAAACACTAAGACGTGCTGGAACAAATCTGAACACTGAGGCTAACATGCGGGGGATCTATCGATGAGCCTACCGAACTTCAGCCTTATTTCATAACTGATATAACTGCATGGCATATTTCGGAGAGTTGGATAACTTGGGGATCTTGGCAGAGGGGTGATGGCACGCCAGGCTGCCTGTTGACACTGGTGGGAACTGCTGTAGTGTTCAACCTGAAGGAAGGCACCCTAACATCGACTGGAGTTGTATGATGTTGGTTCAGGACCTTGGCTTGGATGTACAGGTGCTATAGACATGGGTTTGTCCAGAAATGTTGGCACATACTGCCTATCCATCATCCCATGATAGCCATCAATAGTAAGGAAACCACCAGTTTTGCGGTACACCTCTTTTTTGACAAAAAACCCATCTATGTCTACTTGTTTGATTTTACATATGTATATATACTTTATGCTTGCAAACATGATTCATAGTTACATCAAACACAAACTAATCTTAAGTTTAGGGTGCCAGCTGACGTAATTGTTTCAGAGCCATGGGCATGGTTCAAGACTCTGATTGGCATCCGCGACTCTGGCGGCTCAGATTGTTAATGAGATGAAGCTCGTGATGACAAACAACTTAAAATTGGAGCTGCTTGGCAGAACGAGTTGGATGAACAACTTTGGAGCGATGTAGTCTTGATAATTGGCCAATTTGGTGGATGAAAAGGAGCTCGTGATATGAAATATAGATAGGGAGGTAGGTACATGGATGGACCGACTGGACGGACCGGACGGAGGGACGGACGGGACGGAGGGAGGGAGGGAGGGACGGAGGGACGGAAGGACGGATGGATATTGCATGAATCGTCTCATAGATCGGTAGATGGGTAGATAGATTACATAGAGAGGTAAATAGATAGGATAGATAAAGTAGGCAGACAGATAGATCGCCGATAGATGAACTTAGATTGACTTGTAGCAGATTAATAGGTATATGATAGGTTGAGTGGTTTGAATGATAGATAGGTAGATGGGTGTGTTTAGATAGATCCGTGCATCAGTCAAAAAATAGATAGAAACAATAGATAGACAGCTAGAAACGTGCATAGGTAGATAGTAGACAGTAGATTACATTGGCAGATAGATGGTGCAAAGATTTAGCTTGCTGTTTTAAATGCGCGTGCATATGATGCAATGTAGAGAGTAGCATGGGTTTGGAGTATGGAGCAGTTGCTTTACAGACGTACACAATTCTAAGACGTCAATGGTTTTTGCGCTTGTTTGTTTTCGTATTACATGTATCAAGTGCATTGTTTCATGTCCTTTGGTGTAGAGTTAGTTCCTAGAAGGAATCCAAGGTTCAGAAGCATCATTTGTGCCGACCACAATTCTTATTTTGAGAAGCAGCATGGCGTTGTCATCCTTTCAGCGTTTGTGCAAACATGTAAGGAACCTGTGCGGTGCCGAGGTTTCTCGTCCAGGCCATTCTGTTGCGCTCTCAGCTTGTGGCCAACCACCTCGGACCCGCAAATGAGACAATGCACAAGTGACTTAAGTGGGTGTACCCTTGGTTGTTTACAAAGCCAACATTTTTTTGCGATGTGGAACGCCCTAAGCGAAGCAAGCATTCGTCCGTTAACCAATACGATCACACCTGGTTTCACATACAATCTCATTTGTGGCATCATGCATATATAAATACATAGAGCGGCGCAGCGCTTGGACGCGCAAGTTGGGTACAGATCTTTTTCAAGCCACTTGTCTTGTCACAGTGCTTTAAGACGTTGATATCACTTGGCACAATGGGCACCCACAACTGTGAAGCAAAACTTGTTGGCCAATTGTGCTAATCAATAAGCCACTTGAATCTACAATGTTTGCCAGATTTATATGCTTCATATGACATGGACAGTTTCCAACCAGAAATGGGTGACAGCATGCGCATAACCTGCTTCACCAACCTTTTTCAACTTGCAACTCTGGTTCGTGTGAGCTCCCTGAGATGTTGAGGTCCATTTTTGCCTTTGGAGCCATGTGCTACGATGCCTTCCCTTGGGCGCCTCGGGCACAGGTGGTGGTCGATGTGAGGGCTCATCACCTACGAAGGGTCCATACCGGAGGGCTAACACGCAGGTGCACCAAGCAACAAACCAACAAACCAACCGACTTTAATAAGCTACTCCTAACATATATCTATATATATATATAATATATTTATCTATTTACTTATTTATTTATTTAAAGTTACATATTATGACGCAGCTATTTCAAGGGGATGAGCTACTAGTATGAATGTCACCATTCACGTCCTGCATTCCCAGTGCATCCATGAAGTGCAAATCACTTGAGCCCAAGTGATATACAGTAATCTATCTGACTTTGGTCCGCTTCCGCTTTTTTCTACGCTCTTTGATATTTTTGTGATGAGATACTTCGCCTTTTTGCTGAGCAAGTTTCATCTTACTCCAGTATCATTTTTGGTTTGGCCATGCTTCCTAATTCTGAAAGAACGTTGTTCTTCCCAGCCCATTTTGCCACACGTTCCTAGACGTAGTTGCGAGAGCTGTGTAATCTGCCAAGGCCGTGCACCACGTCAGATTAGCCTCCCTTTGACATCCTTGAAGCACTTGGCCAGATCCAATAGCGTCAACGGCAAACAGCACCATCCACAAGATCCAATGACTCCTTTTTTGGACAATGCCCAGCCCAAAGCCCCAGTCCAAAGCCCCCAAAGTTCTCCCTAGTGGCGGTCTACAACGGCCACCGGCGGCCACCTGTTGCGCTGCCACAGGTGCCAGATCTCACTTGGGCTGGCATCAACGCCAGAGGCGCGAAGGACTTGGCAACAAAGGATAGGCAGCATTGATGCGTGTCCAGCAGAAAAGGATTCATCTTTGTGATCAGCTAATAATCAGCTGATTACTTGAAGCTGAGTTGTGATAAGATCGTACAAATAGAACAAGAAACGTCAAAGTAGCGGACCATCGCAAAGATCCATGAACGCTCTATTATTGTTGTTGTTGTTGGCAGGGGTGTTTTTGGGCGCACACTGAATGAGATGTTATGTTTAGCAGTTTAGCCGTGCTTGTGAATGTTTTCCATATTCAAATTTCACTGGATGTTTGCGATATTCAAGAAGTGCATGCCACTGTCATCTCTCATCCGCTTGCAAGTGCAGTCACGTTGCTTCGGAGTTGCATTTCGTATTTGAGGATTTTTCCACTGACAAAACTAAAGTTGTTCACAATGAGATTTCCGGATGGGGCAAGGCCAACAGCATGCCACGCGACGTCAGCAGACACAATGCATGAGAGTTTAATTCCAGACAGTGCCAAGGGGCCGTGGCTTGCAGGTTCCATGCTAGCGCACGGATGCCCAAACGCGGCAGCGTTGGATTTCCTCCAAGGCAGTCTTGGATTTTTTTCTGGTCCCAATCAAACCGATTCAATTTTTGTACAATTGCTTTTGAGTTCAAAGAAGTCTGAAGTCTTTCATGCATATAGGATGCTTCAAGTGAGGTGCAGCAACAGCAATCAACTGCATTTTTGAGCATCAGGCCACCAACCTGGCAGTTCTTTAAGTACTTAGTACTACTACCGCAGAAACACAGTCATACAAACAGACGCATACACACACAGACATGCGGACAACAATCATGCGGACATACAGGCAAACATTCATTCATGCATACACACACATTCGCCCACATATACGGTACATGTATATTTATATATGTATACGTAGAATTCCGTGCATATTACGTTGCTGATCGGCATACATATTGAAACTATATGTGACTATTTTTGTTTGTCTATGTTCATTGTTACACAATTTATATAAGATATGTTTACCCAGATTTGTGTATTTTTGTATGCGTAGAGGTTTGAAAGCAAAAGCACAACCAAATGTGTGAAGATCACTTATTACAACAACATTATAACATATGCGTCTCACTTGAATCACTCCTGTCGGTGATCTCACGGTATGGATCTCCCAAGGTGAAACGGCGCTGCTCTGAGGCTGAAGTTGTTTGGTGTGTGGGGCTTGTGGCTCTTCACGGTGTGCGGCCACCAAGTCCTCCTGGAAGCCCATTCCCATGCAGCAAAAGGCGGTCCCTTTTGCGACAGAGAACGTGTCCACCTGTGATGCCGAAAAGCCGTGTCATCCGCATCATTGACACCTGCTCGTACTTTTGCGCATCAACAAATCCAACAACGAGTGGCAACTAGCATTCCCATCATCATGTGGTCTGCCAATCGGCAGTCCCGTCGGTCCTCAAACAGAGTCGTAGCGCATCATTGGACATGATTGGCGGTACATCAACATCACCCATGAACAGGTTTCGGAGTATGTGGTCGTATAGTTGTTAAATGAGACTCCGCCTCCTTAGTGTGCAAGTTATATGCTCCCGGTTTCTTGATGCCTACTAAACTGAATGTTTGCTTCGCCTTGAATTTATATTCTGATACCAAGTCAGTTTCGCGTTAAAATAAAACTTCAGTTTTCCATAGTTTCCATTTCCATTGCTACTTTTTGATCTTTTTTGCCCGTTCCTTGGCTTAGGGCTTTGGGCAATCAATTACGATTTTGTATTAGCCAATAGCTTTTTGCAAATGGTCATTCTTGATGCTATCAAACGGAATGACACAACAAGTGGTTACATGCAGTCTCCAAAGCATCATCATTTTGATTTGCATTTTTTCACATCGCCTACGGCAGGGCGCGAGACAGAGGTTGAGACAGAGACTAGGCAACAACAATATTGCTAGTGATTATCCGGACTGTGCCAGGTTTTATCCTTTTGGCTTTGTGATGTTCTCAGAGTCACTGTTTTTTGCCCTTGGTAGAACTTTTTGCAATGTGTCATTCCATTATTCAATGGTTGGATCATGCTGCCAATTTGGTGACAGTTTTTTTGTTGAATCACTTGCAGCCACAAGCAGACTTGCATTGAGTATCGGTTCCAATCCAAGGATCGGCAAATAAGTTGAAGTCTTGGTCATTACGTGGTCACCTGGGTTTCTGCACTATTTGAATGCTGCGATTCATTACAAGCTGTTCCTTTTTCACTCAACCATCACATCGGCGTTTCTCAAAATGGGGGACCCCCAATCAATCAATCATCCATTGATTCATCATATTTCCTCATCAACCCTTCACTCTTGGCATGTTCCTTTCCAGAAACCACCGCGCTCAACCCGTGATAGCCATGTCGAACCGCCTGTGGTATCCATGTAGGCCACGTCCCTTGCGCATCGCCAAGGCCTGCACTTCGAGCCCGAAAGCCTGGTGGCCCCTACGGCATGGGATATGAGGCGAGTCCCGGCCTAGCAGGGCTCCATCTCGCTGTAAAAACGTCGGCATTTTGAAACAGATGCAATGCGCAATGAAACACGCGCACATCACACAAATGTGTGCCATGTATATATTTAGTTATATATATATATATATATATTTATTTATATATATAGATAGATAGATAGATAGATAGATAGATAGATAGATATATAGATAGATATATTTGTTTTTGTGTTTGTGTGCGTTTATGTGTTTATTTACTTATGTTGTGTTTGTTTTTTTTTTGTGTGGTTGGTTGGTTGGTTGGTTGGTTGGTTGGTTGGTTGGTTGGTTGGTTGGTTGGTTGGTTGTTTGCTTGCTTGTTTGTTTGTTTGTTTGTTTGTTTTTTTGTTTGTTTGTTTGTTTGTTTGTTTGTTTGTTTGTTTGTTTGTTTGTTTGTTTGTTTTTTTTGATAGATTCGTAGTCACATTGATGAAACAAGTATTTTTATCTATTTGCCGATGTGTTGCTCTATTGTTGTTGAATTCTACGTATGTATGTGCAAATGTGGCTGCTCATCGAAATATGCTACCAGAAGGACCAACTCATAACCAGCTACTTCATTCCATAGTGGTAGCCTCAGCCGCGACGTGCTGGTCATGATTCACCGGGAACAATAGGGAACCCAGCAATTCTTGGAGAAACCAACCGAATGTTTAAACATCAGCCAGTAGCATCCAGCCGTCGACTTGTGCGAATGCAATCAGCTAATCACAGAATGTTACTTGAAACATTTTAAAATTATACATCCAAATGGGCGCCTCCAACAACACAACCATAACATACCACAACGATATGGAGGCCTAGCCCCCCAATCCCCAGGGAGATCTAAGAAAAGCTGTGGGTGGAGCTCAACAGGAGAAGAGAGCCTTGGACCTGTCGTTCCTGGTCGGGACTCCAAGCTGTGGCGATAGCGCCCGAAAAAAGCAGAGGTGCCTATGGCTTTACTGTTTTCTATTCGCCAACAGTTTCTTATGCAATGTTCATCAATATATGATACTATTTAAACTAAATTTTTCATTAAAACATTTAGCAGTTGTATGCATGAAACATCATGAAGCAACTGAAGCAAAAAATCATCGCCTTTGGCAGTCTCACCCGAGATTTCGATGAAGAGAGAGGGAGAGAGAAAAAACGAACTCATCATTAAACTAACAATTTTATTGGTTGAAAAACGTGAAGACAACATCCAAATACCTGGGACTTCATCTGCGGCTCTTTTGGGGAAATTCCTCCTCCAACAGGTTTGCGGCGTAATTTTCAATTTGCGGCGTAATTTGGTTGAGAGCATTTGGGAGCACTTTGGAGCCACCAAGATTGGATCATAACTTCCTATACCATCTTTTAACCACCATTGACGGGACAAATCTTCCCCGTGAGATTGGAGATTGACACAAGACATAGAATTTTGGGCTCAACGATTTTTCTTTCAATCTCTGCGGCTTCTGACGGCTGCTTGATGACTGGCAGAGGTGCCACCGCCACCCGCCAAAGCTGTGCACTGGCTTTGCTCTTTCTGTGGTTTCTGCAGAGCTTAGTTTCAAACATGTCCAGCCCGTCTGAAGCAAATGCTGGCTCAACCCTCGGTGTTTTTTTTCTGGGTGTAAAGGATGATGAACAGGACTGATCTCCCTTCTGATCGAGAGAAGCTCCTTGAAAAAGCAGGTGGGGTGGGCTTGTGGCACGCCAGCTTTTTATGGTGATGAAACGCAACTGGAGAGTTAAACTATTTTTTTCAACTTTTTTCCTGTTGTGCGATTTCCCTAGAATGATCTAGAGTGGCCTTGGATGCATTTTTTCTCTTTAGCCGATTGGCAGGCTTGCAAAAGTTGCCATGGCAGTTCTGGCGTGAAGCACAGCTAGTGCTATGGCCAGCAAACGATCCTAAAGATGCTCTACTTAAGTTATGGCGCCACAGCAAAGCCAATTTTTGTTCTAAGTAGTAGGTCCTTCTCATGGCAGAAAGTGTCCTAAGGACATCTATGCCCTCGAGATTTCCAAGCTGATGGAAATGATTGAAAACCATCAGAACCGCGGATATGTTTTTGAGCTGGCGTCATATCTGAAAGGCTGGCAGAGCGACTGCGCCTCGGAATCCCATTATTCATTGATGTATTGATTCTTGTGGTATAGGACTGTGGTTCTAACAAAGATAATTTCTTACTGCCGCAAATCTGTTGGAGGCTTCCTATTCAATCACACAATCGATGATTCGATGATGCTTTTGAACAATTTCTGGGACTGCACACTCCACACAGACCATCGGCCATGACCACCCATCGAACCCAGCCATTGGTCCCATCGATCTGCTTGCCCATTTGTCTTTTTCTCAATCAGGCGAGAAAGAGAACTTCGATGCCCTAGCAGCAGCTTCTGCTGCTGCGAAGCCTGAGGACCTCAGCTGCGAGAAGTGATCTGCACAAGGATTTCACTGGGGATTTTGACGATTCCAGTTGTGATGAAAAGAGAGGGGGCGTGCCACTGCACTAGCATGGGATCGAAACAGCGCTAGTCAAACAACATGGATAAAGTGTTTCACTGCACGGACCCACGCAGGTTTCTCATGGACGGATGACGCCATCGATCCTGCCAACAAACATTGGAGGTGCCAAGATTTTTAAGTTCGACCAATCAAGTGAACCATCGGTGGTCGTTTCCCCTATCATGAAATGAATGCTTGCCGGAAGGTGCTGTGCCTACTTCATCGAATCATCTGTGGGTTGCAGGCCGGGTAAGAAATCAATTTTACTCTTACAAGCGTTAGAGCAATTTACTTGTTGGATCTTTGCCACCCCGTGCATCACCTCTTGTTTTGCTTTGGCAGGTGTGCTGCCTATGTGGACAGCTGATGAGGTGCGCCAATACCCTGCCCCTTTCCGTGGAATGTTTGACTACGATGACTGAGCTTTCCTGGATGTAGGCATTGCTCATGATTGATCAAACTTGGACATGTGTTGCATAGCTGCGGGGTGTCAACCATTCAGCTTCAGTCTCTTTCACATGTCAAGGATTTGGCTCTAGCTTGCTACTTTGCGGGGTTGTGAATCCACCATGACCTCCGATGGGGATGGCCTAGCAGGTTTAGCGCGTCTCTGGGACAGTTCTCAAGAGATCCGCCATGCAGTGCTCAGGAGCAAAGCATTGCTGAATTGGGAGAATCCAACGAAAACTGGACATATCAATAACGATTCCCTTCAATTGAATGTCCAGTTGATGGGGGAAGTTGTTGACTTTTGGTGCCCCAAGCACGAAAAAGCTAAGACTGTCCCTATCGATGAGCTCAAGTTGGAGGCGGGGTTTGTTTAAAGTAAGGGAAACAATGAATGAGTTTAGGCACTGATGGTTTTGTTGATGCAAAACATGTAGAATTATTTCACCAATTTCCTTAAGAGCAGTTGCCACCCTTCTCTGCAAAATGTCTTTTTGAAAGATTGGCATACCCCTGATAGGTGAAAGAGTTCCGAGGTCTGCTTGGTCTCTCAACTCGTCCTGCCCTAATCTTTTGCGAAGCAAAGGCTATCAAGGCTTTCATGAGTCTCATTATCCGAAGGCATGATGGCAGTACCAAAAGAGATACTTTTCTGATGTTTAAGAGTTTTGTTTTAACATGTTTCCGTAGATTATCCCAACATTGGTATCCTATTACCCCTCGCAAAGATTATCCCAACACTGGTATCTCTATCACCCCTGGTCGCTGAGCTCAGGAAATGAGGTTGAAACTACTTTTTGACAAAGTCTCCAAGCATTGGGCCCCAAGGATCCGGAAGAAGAAATCTTTGGCTGAGGACGCGGCCGACGGTGAGGTGGATGGTGAGGCTGAAGGTGAGGCTGATGGTGGGAAGGAGCCACTTCCACAGCCTCTCACGGAATCAGCCACCGGGGATTCAGCGGGGTTGGAGGAGGTTGATGGCTCTTGCACCCCAGAACCAACACCGGCAAGGGATGATGAGTATTTGGCTTGGACACTAGGTGGGGACTTGAAAAAAACTCTATCTCCTGGACCTTGTTGGGAAAAAGTCCCGGGCGTGGTGAATGGCACCGATCAAGAAGCAGTTGAAGATATTGACAAACGCCTGGAATTGCTAGAGCAACTGGATTGCAAAACTTTCCAATGTTGTGTCAAATGTTCTTTAGTCTTGCAACCACAAGTAATTGAAATTATAGATCATTATGAATTGGCTGGCTTGCTCCATAGCTAAGGCAACAAATGGCAGAACGCCGCCTTGCTTTGGCTGCGCAATCTGTGATGCAAACGTGGGAGAGCCCTTTAGCTTAATTAACAAGGCAACTGAACACTTCAATCTTGTCCAGCCGAACCACTAAGTAACAATAATTTACATCTCGCGCTGATCAGCTGCAGGTACTGGCACTGATGAGCAGGAGACCCTTCCTTTCCAGGCCACCCTGATGGCCGATGTCTTGAGCTCCGACAGGGACATCGCTGCTTGTGCTGGGGTTGCTGGGGTTTGCGTGGATGAACCTGATATCCCACCTGGCCAGAAAACCCCACCATCTCCTGAAGAGGCCCCGCAGGAAATCAATGAGGATGCAAAACAGGTTGGGAGCCCGACTGTCAATGCATTGATGAATGCGCCGCAGGTTCAGAGTTCCAACAAAATGTTTTTGGTGGTTGTTTTGTTGCATCTTTTTGTTAATATATTTTTCTAAACTGCATTTTCCGAACGGCTCAATCATGTTTGGGTCCCCTGTAGGATCATGGACCGACTCGCTTAGAGCAACTTGAAACCAGAGGTCGCACGCGTCGTGCGCTGAAAAGGCCAGCTGCTTCAGGCGCGGAAGACGCTGATGGGCCCCAAGAACCTGCTGATGACAAGGAGGATGGCGCAGACAGCCCAACCACGAAACAACCCGGCAGGACCCGCAGGGCAAAGGCAAAGGCCAAGGGCAAACCAAAGGCCAAGGCCAAGGCCAAAGCAAAGGCCAAAGCAAAATCTAAAGCAAAAGCAAAATCTACAGCAAAGGCTACTTCTGAGAAACCTGCACAACCCGAAGCAAGCGCCAAAAAAGGTAAAGCCAAGGGCACTGGGAAGGGAAAACAAGGATGCAATGGACCCAAAGCCACCTTCGCAAGGCGTGTCCAAGCAGCAAAGGAACCCATGGCAAGTTTTTGGCGTGCGCTGCGCGATGCTTTCGAAGCATGCATCCAGCCCCAAGTTCGTTCACCAAGCGCTCTTGAGGACTGGTTTGGATCCCAGGTGGTTGAATGTTTCGGTGTTGTTTCTGGTGTCGATTAAGGAGAACAAAAGATATCATGGCCGTTGGTGATGGTATTGTTTCATGATGGTGATGGTGATGGTGATGGTGATGATGATGATGATGATGATCACTATTAGTGTTACTGTATGTTATTAAATTGTTATGTTTATTTTTGTGTTTGTGTTGGGATAGTTTCATCAGTTGTACTTTCTTTGTTGAAACCTTTGCCTTTCTTTCCATCCAGGATCCCTTTTGGAAATTTTGCCAAAGCCGTTGGGATGAAGTGTTGCCTGCTGGTCATGTGAGTGACTACCCCGATACGGCGCTTGGTCTTGCGAAGCTTTTTCTCGAGACCGATATTGCTAAAAGATTCTTGGATTATAATTTCTGAGTATTAGAATCCCAATCAACATTGTTGTCTTACTTCCTCTTGCATAGGACTTCTGACCTGCCACCATCTGATCTTGAGGCAAAATCATCATCATCGCGTGATTTTGAATGTGGTGCTGGGTCGGGTGAGAGGGATAGACCAAGACGGGCTGCGTGAGTTTGCAGGGTTGGTAGGCGGAAGCCTACATTACATGTGGGTGCATTCGGCTATGCCTGTACCATTGGCTCCTATCAAACCCTTCCTGTACCATACAGCTTGCAGGGAAACCCTTGCAGTGGAGCTGGCTAGACTTTAGACAAGGGAAACTCGAGCTTGGCAGAAACAGTTTGGCTGATGCGTAACAGCATGTGCTCGTAGTCTTGATCCTTGAACTCATCGATCAAATCTATAGATAGTTTGACATAGATTTCAGGGTTGGCCGAATCAAACCACCATCGCATGAATTGACAAACCTTGTTTGCATTTCGTGGTGGTAGGGTTTGCGACCGCATGCCCCACGCAGGTGAACTTGGCCTGTGCAAATGCCATCTCCAACCGTGCTGACCTGCTGGGCTGCGTGGGATGGTCCAACCGGACAAGCTGGCATGTTGTATCATACCATGCTGGCATGTTGAGCTTAACTTTGTGGTATGGTGTTGTTTTATACATGAGAATCAAGTTTGAGATGTTGAAGTATCAGATCATTTACAAAATATTTAATAGCCAATCTTCATCGAGCTGCGATCACTTAGCCAACGAATTTGCCCACTGATGCTCAAGCGTCATCGAGCTGCGCTCACTTAGCCAACTGCTTTCGGGGCACCATGACACCAGCGCAGTTAGACCTGACCCTTCGAAGATTGGTGAAGATGGGTGCTCCAAAGGTGCCCAAGCTGAATGGTTAGATTTCTATCAAATGGGTCAATCCAGCTCAAAAACCTACCCTGGCAACTTCTAGGGGTTGTCGGGGTGAATTTTGAAGCCATGAAATGATTGTAAGACCCTGCAAACTAAAGTCTGCAGTTGGGGTTATGTCTACGCCCTTCCATGTAAGATTTAAAGACCTGACCTGACATCTCCCGAATTCTTCCACCCGAGGCCTTTGTCCTTCTGATTTTGGCCACGAGTTGGCTGGATTTGCCGCGTCCAGGTCCTGAAATTCAGGTTCTGGAGCTCTTTGCAGGGGAAGCCAGGCTGTCACGTTTGGCCAAGTGCTTGGGTCTTGGTGTGGCAGCCCATGACATCTTGTATGACAAAGCCGCAACAAATAGTTCAAAGAGATCAGCACTGGATTTCAATGAAAGTGCTGGACTTTTGCCCCTTGACTATTGGTGATGTCAAACTTGATGATGAAGGGTTGTTGAATTGGAAGTGCCTATACTGGTGTCCCCGAGTTGCCAACTCTCTCTGGCAAGGTTAGTTCTCTTCAGTGTCATCCATTCCCGCTTTGGAGACCTCTTGGCGATGATTGGGCTCTTGTGTTCGACATGGGTAGCAGTAAATTCCGGCACATCTCAGCGGGATTTGCTAACACCCATGGGGCATCCAGAATACCAAAGTGTGATTGCTGGAAACTTGATGGTTGCCAGGTGGGGATACCGCAAATGTTTCTTGCGCATAGTTACAAAAATATTATTTGCAACCCCAAGCAAATGGTGTGGCCCTGTGAGGTTTGCGTTGGTCTGCTTGTTTATTATCTGTGCTGGCGGACTTCCTATCCTAGAGAATCCACATTCAAGTGTGATCATGCACCATGACCGGATGCTGTGGCTGTTGCGTGTGCTTCGGAAGTTCAATATCCCCGACACTAGGCTGTTGTTGTTTTCAAGTTTCTGTTTTGTATTGGTTTGCACCCCAAAAGTATTGGAATAATGTTTTGGTGTTGTTGTTTTGTCTTGGCTTTGATCCGGTGCTAAGATGTTTCGAACGGCATTTTGGATGCACCACTATGGGCATCCCAACGACAAGAGAACCAAGTTGTGGTCGCCGAGCTACTATGTTGCCGTGTTCAATCAGGGCCCCTTGAAGAAGAACAAACAAACCAAGAAGGCTGCCGCAACTGCTGTGAAATACATAGATGGTTCAGGCAAACTTCGCTACAAAGGAACGGCGGAGCTGAAAAAAACACAGCCACTGTTCTGATCTTATCATGCTTTGTTTTGCCATTCCCCCAATACCTTCGAGGTTGTTTCGCCAGTGATTCGGCATGCCCCATTCAGCAAAACCCTGAGCGCTTCCCAGGATATATCCTCCTCGGTTTTGCTCTCATCTTCTTCAAGCTCGCAGAACCTTGTTGAGGTCAAAGCCGCAATTGCCAAAGGTGGGTGACGGGGGTGGGTTTGGTAGTTTCCAATTCCAGAGGGCGGAGGGTGACAATTAAACATACATCATCTATACAGTCTATACATCAAATCCTCTTAAGTCTTGTTCGAAACTGGGGTGGTTTGGGGTCCAAAGTCTATTGGGTATGTTGGAGAAGGGTTGTCCTTACCCTGGCAAGGTGGAAACAAACACACCACTACAGAAGCTCTTGTTGGAAATGCCTCAGGGTGACCTTTGGAATGATGCAAACATTCTGCAGTGTTTGGACTATGCTTTGTCCTCCAAGTTTCTCGTGGTCCCTGAAGACTACCAGGAGATCTTCCCCACTTTGTTTTCTTTCGACGAGGTGATGTCTAAGTGACACAGCCTTTGTTGAACAATTAAGCTAATTAGCGACCATTGGCAGCAAACTTGCAATGCTGGGCGGAAAAAAACAACAATGACAGGAAATATGCATACAATGTGTGAAAAATGCAGAGCACAATCAAAAAATGAAGAAAATAATTGCGGCGTAATTAGGCGTAATTGCGGCGTAATTAGCCGTAATTGCGGCGTAAATTACCGTAATTGAAATTGCAACAGTTTGGAGCCTTGCATTTCATCAATTTGCAACATGGATTGTTATCTTTTTTGGCTCTCAGGCAGGGAACCAGGTGTTGGAACATGAGCCTCATGAGCAGTGCAACACTTGTGCGGGGTGTTGAACTTCTGCGAAGCAAAACCATGTCTTTAGACAACGACCCATTGTACAAAGAGATGCTGGAAGAGAAGAAAAAATTGGAAGCAACTTTGCCTAAAGCTTCATCACCATTTGTGTTCTCTCCCTTAACTTTATTTGGATGGAAATCATTATAGTTCTCTTCTTCAAACGCATTGTCACATGATGTCCTTGCCACCTCCTGCCAAGGCACTTCGGATTTCTCGTGGCAAGGGCATTGGAAGGGCAAGGGGTGGTGCGAGCGAGTCCTCAGCAAACACGAGCAGTGCAACGCCAGTCACTGGTGAGCTTCCAAATGCAACTGCGCCGGTGTTTTTGCTTAATAGCAAAGTTGGTTGACAGCTTTAATGTTCAGCAACCAAACAACAACATACAACAACTGGGTTTCAATTGTCTTAGGGCTTAGGGCTGAGGTTGTTCGACCAAATCATTGTGATCATCTTCCAACCAAACCAAGGTGGAACCTCCTGCTAGCAGGGAACCTCCGGCTGAAAGTGCGCCAGTGGAACCCACTGTCCCATCTTCCGAGAGTGTTGGTGTACCAGACACTCTTGTGGTTGAAGACTCGCCACAGCCACAGGGCAACAGGGTCGAGCCGGAAAACCAGCTGGGTTTGACACCGCCAGCGGAAACACCAGCTCCAACAGAGTTGGAGCAACCTACCCCATTCCCTCAGGGGGAGCAAGCTACCCCATTCCAAGACAGGCTGGACAGAGCTAGCGATGATTCCCCAAAAGAAGTGTCATCCAGTGACCGTAGTGTTAGTGAGGCCGCTTTACAGGGTACAACGGGTACAACCCCAGAGGATGAGAATATATTTGAAGATGAGGAACCTCCTGTTTTTCTTTCCCTTCAAGCCGCTCAAGCTCGCCTTCGACGATGCTGTCAGCCCAATGCCAGGGGTGAGTATAAAGTTCCCAAACAGGTAGTGGACAAATTTCTTGACCCCAAATGTGGCCGCAAAGAGCTGGAGAAGATCTTTGAGAAATGTGGCCATAATCCGGACCGGGGTTGACTGATGAATGGTAGCTGTGAGAGGGCTTAGTTTGTCAAATAGTTGTGATCCTCCTGTGTGATAAACATAACAAAGGGTGTTTCGGAATATGGGTTGCTGTTGTTGAAACTTAATATGTTCAATGGTCTTCCGTTTTGGGAACCTAAAAGAGGAGCTGTAAGATTGGAATGGAAACCATACTGTCATGTTGGTTGGTGGGACTTCGGCTACTTGGTTCACTTAGGGTTCATCGGGCCCTTTCAGGACAGATTTGTGGCACAGTGCAAGCGCATTTACCAACACATCGACGAATGGAGCTGTGAATTCAACTATGAATTCTTTTCAGAGCAGGACATGATTGACGCTAAATGGTCCGAGAGACTTGTCATCGGTTTTGTATCGAAACCTATCCAATTTGATTTGGAATCAGGGTCTTCCATGTTTCATCATCTTATTTTCGGTGGTTTCTTCAATCGCTGGGTCCCCCACTAGTTCTCCTGAGGAAAAAGATCAAGGGCGCGAAGAAGTTCTGCGAAAGCAAACCTGGTTTCACGAGGTGAGGTTGGCCTGTTCATTCGTTTCAAAGATTTGGGGAACATTGACTATTGATGGATCTAAGAAGGGTTTGCTATGCTTGGGGAAATCCAACTTGATATGAATGGCTGGTGTTTCAACCTTGAGTTCTTTTTTGCCTGACATTGACTACCAAGTCCGGGTGTCCCCGGAACATTTTCTTCTTACCCCAAAACATTCTTTGGGGACACCCATACTTCTTACAGTCTAATCTGCAACCATGTCAATCCTGACACCAGATTAGCTTGAATGCCCATCTAGTGGCAAGGTAGGGATTCAATTGACATTTTGATACAGTCTTGAATTCATTCTAGATTTTTAATTGCCTTCCATTCTACTTGGTTGGCCTTGCAGGAAGAGCGACTATGGAGAAGGAACCTTGTACTGGGTCCTTGTCTCTCAGAAAGGGCAGCGCAAGACACTAGCTGAAATTATTACATGCCAGCATCAATGGTTTGCAGCATGCTGTGGTTGGGCCCCATGGGAACCATGGTGCTAATTGGTGGCCTAGATCGATGTTAGTACTTTCCTGAATGTTTTACTGGGAGGTAAGTCTTATCATTCGTGGTAGTTGGACAGGTCAGGAAACAATCACTAGTGGCTGGGGTTGGCACTGGCCAAGGCAGACTGATCGGAACATCTTTGAAAAATCCGTGGAAGAAGATGATGACGACACAGAGTTGCCACAGGTACCCGGCAACATGCTTGGGAACGATCCTTCGTGCCACATGCCCATGCCATCCAAAGGTGGAAAGCGTGGCTTGTTTTAAATGGCCATTGATTTTTCTAGGAAGAATTCACCCAAGTTGTTCTGTTCAGTTTCAAAACATTGTGTTGCCAAAATGAATGAACAACAACCCTTGTGGCAACACTGTCACCACGGCCCTTTGCCATTACAACTCAGACCAGCTGGGCTGCCAGCATCTCAGGTGAGAACTCGAACGCTGCTGCTCCTGGAGAGGCGGAGGAGGAGGATCAGAGTGACGGGGAGTCTGATGAGGATGGGGGAGATGATGCGATAAAAATCAGGAAGAAAGTGAACTTCCCACCAGAGATTGAGCGTGGTGATGTCAACCCCTCAACGCTTGTCGTCAAAGTTGAAAAGGCCATTCAGAAACGTTTGAGCCGTTTGTCTGTTCACAAAGCCTCTCTTGAAGCGATCACTGACAAAAACGATGTTCAAACCAAGTATCTTGGTTGAAGGAAAAAGGATTTTATCTAGTTAGGTGGTATTGTTTATGCTTTACATTTTTTATTTCCATCATTGATTGGTGCGTAACTGGTTTTCAGCATAAGCAAGGGGGTATCAGGGCCAATCAATGCTTTTGCACCATCAAGACATTCAATGGCCGATGTTGGGAACCAAACATCACTGAGGCTTTTGGGTAAAGTCAACGAGCTCATCCGCGCTTTGGGCGAACATGTGGAGAGCATGATGACCGATTACCAAACTGGCTTGGTGAATGGCTTCACCAAAAAGTGCCCAACTAAGTCTCTGTAGATCTCATTCATTTGCCGGGGTACCTTCACGTACTGCGCCCAGGTCCCAAAAAGCCTTCAAAGAGGTGTTTGAGAAAGCGCGAAAATCGTAGTAGCCTCAAGATTGCCATTGTCAGGGATGACAAGGCTTCATGGTTTGATGTTCGTTTGCTAATTAGAAAAACTTTTGTCACATGCAATTGATTCTTTACAATCATCTTTTCACATGCAAGGACATGGAACGATCAAATCCGGCACACCTACATTGGCCACGGTTGCCCAGGGCAATCGAAGCGATCTGCTTGGACTCTCGAATTGCGTTCGGGCCCCAGGGGTTTCATTCTACCCTTCCTTCTTCTGGCTAGCCTTGGCTGTCATCATAAGACTGCTTAACTTGATTCGGCATTGAGGGCCAGGCCACAGGACCATCAGTCATGAATAGCGAGGATGTTTTTGGAATAACATGTCTTTGACTAATCGTTTCTTGCTTTTTGAAAGCATGCTTGCAGGGTGGAAACCTGAACATGCACACCTCGTCGCATAGAAGCACACCCGCTATTTGTTTCAAAAGGATACACTTTCCTTATCTTGATGAGTTGTGTGGCATGTTTGGTTTTGGATGCTTTGATTCTTTAACCCAAAAGTGTTGACCCCTAGACCCCTTTCCTTTGCCAGCTTGGCCGTTTGTGCTACCCGAGGCTGGCGACCAAGAAGCTCCGAGTGATCCCGGCAGCAAAGCCCAAGGCGCAGCCTAAGGCTGAACCGAAGGCGAAGGCTGAACCGAAGGCAAAGGCTGAGGCAACCCCAAAGGCTAGTTCCAAGGCTGCTGCGAAGAACCAGGCTACTCCTAAGAACCAAGCTACGAAGCGCACTGGTGAGCCTGCTTCCACACCAAGTGGAAAACGTGCAAAGAAGTAGATAGTTCTGGGATTTGGCTAGGGAAGCTCCTGAATTTTGATCGAGCAATTTTTGCATTGCTCTGCTTACACTTTTGTGTGTGATAGTGGGAACTACGAGCTATAGGGATCTCAAATTCCTCAGGCCTAGAAAAGAGGCCACAGTGTGTTTGTTACGGGTGGGGCCCGTGATCGTGACACACACTTGGATGCGAAGCTTCGAAAACAATCCTGATGCGTGCCATGCAACTGAAAGCAAAGTTGATTCAGCGTCTTCAAGTTAAGGAACTATTGATGAAAAAATCATGCGCTAGGGCCGCTTGGGAACCAACCCCGCAAATCAAGTATTGGCTGCCCTTACAAAGCAAGATTTTTTCATCAATGGGTAAATCTAAAGAATTCTCAGGAGTCGTGGCCCCACGCCCATGCCAGGTGAGAGCCCGACAAAGTTGCTCGAGGAACAGGCTGCTGAAGGCCTTGGTGATGGGGTTTCCTGGAAACAATTGGCAAATAAGTTTGTTTGGTGGTTTGGGTTTAGTGGTGTTTGGTGTAATAATCGGGAATGGGATCATGCTGTTGTCAAAATAAGAACACTTAACTGAGGCTACTGCGCAGCACACTGGGAAACTCTTGCGCGCAGCAGCTGGGGTACAGAAAGATTGCACCAATGATGAACGTGACCTACACGCTCGGTTTATCAAATGGGGTTTCTCCATGCCTGTCAGCATTGAGCAAGTGATCCATGAGGCCGGCAAGAAAACCTTCACAACACATTGGGTGCGACCAAGTTCATGGGTCAAGACGCTGATGCGCCTTTATCCGGGTTCCTTGACTGGGGGGTTCGATACCGTTGAGGACATTCGTCTACAATTTCGATCCTTCTGGACTGCTTACCGTGGTTTCCACCCTGAACATGCCATTTTCCAGTCCCCTCTAGTGAACCAACTTGGCGAAGTGGTACCGATCGCTTTGTTTGGTGATGAAGGCCGAGGTCCCAAAAGAGGTCAAGTGCTTATTTGGAGTATTGAATCTGTATTGGGTCTTGAGGATGCCAAGCCTATTTGCAAATGCGGTGAAGCAATGAAAACTTTACCCAAGGATGATGTCGGCGTGGATTCTGATGAGGATGATTCCACACCATGCACTGCTGAGTTTACGAGGGCTACCAAGCAATCCACCAACAACAAGCACCACAGCTACTTGACACGTCATGTGCTGTTTACTCTGCCACACTGGATCTACAAAGCTCACCCAGAGTTTGAGTCCACCCACATCAAGCTCATGGTTGAAGATCTCCAAACTTTGGCCTCGGAGGGTGTGGATGTGAATGGGACTCGTTGGTATGCCCATGTCGTGGGTTCAAAGGGCGATTTCAAACATCAAAACTTGGTTGGAAAGTTGGAGCGATCTTACAACACGATTGGTGTGACCTATGGGAATGCGATGTGTAGTTTCTGCTCGGCAGGGACACCAGGCTACCCTTGGGAAAGAATTGATCACAATCCTTTGTGGGCTCGGAGCTTGTTTTCCAGTCGACCATGGACCGAAACACCTGATGTAGCTTTGTTGGATTTCGATTCAGAAAAACCAGAATTCATCCTGAAGTTGGATATGTTCCATCTTTGGAAAGTTGGACTGGGCAGAGACCTCGCTGGTGCCGTAATAGTTTTTGCTCGCATCGGCCTGTTTGATAGTCCAGGTGAGCCATTGGACATCAAATCAAGATTGAACCGTGCTCACGGCAGTTTCAAGTTGTGGGCTCTTACCCACCACAAATCACCAGGACTTCAATCGTTTTCGAAGGCATTTTTCAACCTCAAAACGTATGCTGATTCACCATGGGCAAATGCGAAGGGCAGTGATTGCACACTGCGGAACCAATGGTTGAGATGGGTTGCTGGATTTCATCTTCAACAGCCTACACCAGAAAGCCAGCGTCATCAACATATGCTGCGCTTGTTCAAACACACAGCAGACCAGTCATTTGCCGTTTTCGATATTGGCTACAACCATGGCTTGTGGCTCAGCCGTAGCTGCGCCAAGCACTTGTACACTAGGTTGTTCTTACTTCTCCGAGGCTACCGTGCGTTGGCAGCAGAAGTTTTGAAATTGAACATGAATGCATGGGGTTTAAAACCCAAAGCTCATGCCATACACCACGTAGCATTCGAAATCCGCTGTCAATTGTTGAAGAAGAACAAACTGATCATGAACCCAATGTGTTGGGGGAATGAACAGAATGAAGACACAATGGGAAGGGTCGCGAGGTTAAGCCGGAAGGTGGCAACCCGGACCCTTACCACGCGGACTTTGTCTAGATACTTTCTAAAGAAGCGTGCGCTGATGCAACGCAAGTTTCTCAAGAAGCGGAAGAGATAAAACAAAGTACAGGCCATTGTTGGTGACCATAGGTTGTAAACCGACTCCCAATGGCATCCAGAAATACTTATCCCCATCATTTTCTGAGGCCCCCGACATGTTGCCACGCAAAGGGCAATCCACATGCCACCAAGCACGAGGCTCTCTTGCACAAAGCTGCTTTGTTGATGGGTGATGGATGGTGATGGGTAGTAGTGGCCAGGTGATAGGTGTTGGACAATGATGTTGGTGATGGTAGTAGGTGGCTGGCTGGTGATAGGGAACTCTGTTGATGGTCACTAGATGATACACACATTGACAAGTATTTTTAGATGACCAAATACCATGATGATGATGATGATGATGGTGATGATGGTGATGATGATGATGATGGTGATGATGATGATGATGGTGATGACGATGATGAGAATGATAATGATAATGATCATCCAAATGATAATGATAATGATGATTTAAATTGTGATTGTGATTATGATTTAATGGTGCTGAACCGTGGTTGTTGGCAACGATCCGCTAGTGAATCGATATTTTTCATGATAAATGATGATGATGGTTATGGTGGTGATGTTGCATAGGTCCTGGCAATCTAAATAGCCATGAGGATCATTTTGGTTGTGATGATGACCCTAGCTGACCAAGTTGTGCAATTTGCTGTTGCGGACGTTTTTTTTTTCAGCGGATGATTTTCATGGCTGCGGCTGAAATTTTTGCTGTTGCGGACAACGGCTCTTTTTTCATCCTCCACGAAGATCTAGGTATGGTGTTTCCCCTCACTTTTACACAGAAAGAACTTTGCGAAAATGAAACGCTCTCAGCACAGGCAACTGCTCACTGTAGTTGTGAAGTATGCGCATGGAGGTCATGAGTGACCCCAGAGCAGTTGGTGCGCTTTGGTGTCACTTAATTCATGTTGAAAGACCCCTAACTTCTTTTGGTATTCAACCCACCGTGCGGCTCTGAAGCACGAAGGCTCATTGTTTCTTAGATTTTCTTAGTAAATATCGCCACATGCTTAGGTGAACATCGCAAATGAGTTTATATGCTCTGAAGGTTCTACTGTGCAATACTTGGCTTGGACTGAGGGATTTCGAGGCAAGCATCCAACCGACTAAACTGGTAATTGTGTGTTTCCCTTGTCCTGGGAGCAAAAGTAGCATTGCAAATTTCAGTGCTTGTTTGTTTGTTTGTTTGTTTGTTTGTTTGTTTGTTTGTTTGTTTGTTTGTTTTGAACATTTTATTGTTGCCTCTGAGCAGGCGTCACTGCGCGTTTTGTCAAATGCTTTTCAGGGATTTTCAGGGTGGAATTCGGGTTGGACGTGCACAATTTTTACTGGTGGGCCTGCGGGATGGTGAGGGTGGAGTCAAGCAGGTTGGGGTGGGTTTTTTAACGTTCCCTTGCATGCGCGCACGGTCCTGATGGTACGTTGACGATGACAAGGTTTTTGGACCTTCTTCGTGCACTTTGCTATATACACTTTGTGAAAGCTGAGTTAAAGTGGCAAGCCGATGCAAGGTGTGCACAATGTATGATGACATATTATGCCAATAGTATGATGATGGTTTATATCAATGCTTCATAGTGTTTTTTATTTTTTAAGAATGCTGCACACAAAGTCTATAGCCATCGTAAACGCACATCATTGATTGCCACGGTACGCGTGCAACGAAACATGGTGGCACAGGAAGACGAAACCAAAATTCCCAAAACACGAATGCCCAACTATGCTGAGCTATCAACCACAAGGGCCATTTGGCATTGTGAATTGCACTGAAAGATGGCTGTTGCCGCCAAAAGGCCGGCTCGGCGCCGAATCCGCGCAGTTTTGTTCTTGCCTTGCCGTGTGGTCAATATATTTTTCTATGACTCATTTGACAGCTGGCTGGGTATTTTTTCGTGGCGCATTATACTAATTTTATCCAGTCCATGGTGATAAATTGGTATTCATGGCCTATGCTGGTTCATTACTAATTATGGTTTATGATGATTTGTGATGGTTTATGATAGGCCCTCATGCGGATGTTAACCAACAAACCAGGGGGTACCACCAGTTGGCCCGGCTCGCGCTCTCCATCGCTGAGCCCAGGTCCTCCCCTTTGTGCTGGGCTCAGCTGCCAGGACGTGTTGCGACCATGCTTGACTCAGAAGGCTCACACAATCTGAACAAAAATCCATCCATAGCCATAGATGATTAGCATGTATACATGAATGAACAAATTGTATATGATATATATATATATATATCTCACAAATGCTGTGTGCATAGATGAAATTGAAATCATTCATGGGCACTGGATTCCAACATAATACTTGCCTCTGAATCCAGGAGGGTTGAAACTTGCAGATGGAAATGCTTAAAATCCAGTAGTGAAGAATGCTTGGAAGATGTTGCTTGGACTGAAATCACGCACAGAATATCATAGAATGCAACATGCCGGTATGAAAAGAGCGATTCTTTGTGTGATTTCCCCATGTGCCTTGAACATTCCATGTGCAGATGTTGTTTCTCTTTCTTTGCAGGTGGTGTTCTCAATTCATAGTATCCCAAAATTTTGTCGTGTGGTCATATCAAGGATTTGGGTCCCCCAGAGCTACGTCAATTGCCGTAGTTTACCGTTGATTGAAGCGCTATCCCTCAAGGTATTTTAGATCCTTAAAATACACCACCACCACCACCACCACAACCACCACCACCACCACCACCACCACTCCCACCACCACCACCACCACCACCACCACCACCGTCGCCTGGATGTTTCAGCCTTTTTTTCTGCCACTTTCGTAGCAACAAGGCGCCGCTGCGCGGCACACACAGCCAGACATGCACGGCACGATGGAGCCTCGGCGGATCCAAAGGTGACAACGTGTATCTGGTTCCAAATGTATGGATAACAACGGGAACAACAATGGGAGTTCTTGGCATAGTGAAGAATTGATAAGGGCTTGGCATGGGTAGATGCTGCATGATACTGCAAGGTTCTAAGTTTCTCAATGTCCAAGAACATTTTTATATTATATCATTGCTTCTTCAGGAGTTCTAGTGCTGGCGTTATAGTCAATAAGTAACATAGACTATCACGTACCTAGTAACTGTATGGACCATGGATTTTGGGATTCTAGGACAATCATGGATCAGTAGGAATTGAGATTATGGATCCATACAGCTATTATCCGATCCTAACTCCTACTGCAACTCGGATTCTCGTCATGGATACGTCTCTAGTTGCATATTTTTTCTGCCAGCTCCATGAGCGACAAACTTTGAAGGGCAAGCCGCTGGACGCCCAGGCAACGGGAGATCCATGGAACACGATCAACGTAGAGATCCACATGGGGCGACATCTCTCAAGGGCACCATGGGAAGGCCCCAATTTCCAGCCATAACCGGCACTGGAGGAAGCTTCAGCCACCTTTTGGCTGTCCTTGGCCACTTTGGGTGCTCTCTACGTGTGCCCAAGCCCAGCCGGGACATCACGACCTCGTGGTCGGGGGATTCATTGGTCGATTTGGTCGATCGATAAGATTCCCATTGAAGGTTTATTGCTTTCTCATGGACGTTGGCTGGTTTTATCCTGATTTTGTTTGACACCGGTATTTTGAATTATTTCTTGAATGTTCCTGTGAGTTGGAAACTAACACCATTTGCAAGATATGTGATAACATGTGTGAACGACGTCCCGTTTGTGGTCTTGCATTGGGCCTACCACATTACATACCTCAGATTGGGCGGGGGGTCGCTTCGGGCTTACTTTTTGGATCGCTTCGGGCTTACTTTTTGGATCGCTTCGGGCTTAAAATGATCTTTGTTTGGCCAGCGTGGCAATTCTGCGACTCTTTAGGGTCTCTTTCGCAGCCTCCTGCGCGTCTGTCACCTGTCGTTGCCTGTGCCCCCTCACTCTCGTTTGTGGCGGGCCTTGCATTTGGTGCGAATGGAATGTCCTTGCCATCCTCCGTCCCCCTGTGCCCCCTCGCTGTTGTCTCTGGCGGGCGTGGCAGTTGGTGCGCATTGGCTATCCAACCTATGTTCCCCACCCCCCCAAGACCCTAAAGGTTGGCTGCCTCATGTCAAGGTAGTCATCCAACATCGTTGCCGGTCTATGTTCCCCCCCCCCAAACCCTAAAGGTTGGTGGCAATATGTCAAGGTAGTCGTCCAACATCGTTGCTTGTCTATGTTCCCCAACCCCCCCAAAACCCTAAAAGTTGGTATGTCAAGGTAGTCATCCAACATCATTGCCTGTCTATATTCCCCAACCCCCCCAAAACCCTAAAGGTTGTTGGCCACATGTCAGGGTAGTCATCCAACATCGTTGCCTGTCTATGTTCCCCAACCCCCCCAAAACCCTAAAGGTTGGTGGCCACATGTCAGGGTAGTCATCCAACATCGTTGCCTGTCTATGTTCCCCAGCCCCTCCAAAACCCTAAAGGTTGGTGGCGATATGTCAAGGTAGTCGTCCAACATCGTTGCTTGTCTATGTTCCCCAACCCCCCCAAAACCCTAAAGGTTGGTGGCAATATGTCAAGGTAGTCATCCAACATCATTGCCTGTCTATGTTCCCCAACCCCCCCAAAACCCTAAAGGTTGTTGGCCACATGTCAGGGTAGTCATCCAACATCGTTGCCTGTCTATGTTCCCCAACCCCCCAAAACCCTAAAGGTTGGTGGCCACATCCAATTTACGCCCAAAGTGATCCAAAAAGTGCGCCCAAAGTGACCCCCCGACACTGTTGGCGGTCAATGTGCGCCCAAAGTGATCCTAAATGTGCGCCCAAAGTGACCCCAGGAAGGTCTAGGTAGACTTGCGCCCAAAGTGATCCAAAAAATGCGCCCAAAGTGACCCCCCTGCCCCTCAGATTGAGGCTACCAACTCAGATTTCAGAGATGTCCTGAAACCTGAATTTGTTTGTCACCTGTTTGTGACACATAATGTTTTTGGAGGGGGTTTTGTTTATGCCTACATACCTCGAATCTGTCTATCGATCTATGTATCATACCATTTGTATCCATTTGTGGATTTACCTGTTTGTTTCACAATCAATCTGCCATTTTCTTTCTATGTGTTTGCAGGTCATGTCTATATCTGACAGCATCGTCAAAACCTCTACCTAGGTGGAGTTTCAACACTCCGCTGTCCGATGGAAAGATTCAACGTGGTGCTGGCCAGGACCCGATGCACATGACACGACCGGGTGGGCCATGTTTGTCCACAGATGTCTTCAAATAACCCATGTTGGATAAATAAATCTGTGGATATTTGAATCAGGGGTTGGATTTGTATCCAACGAAAACTGGATAGATGGATTATTTCTACACATGGTGTTTGAAACTGTCACATAAGTTGTTGGACAAATCAATAGTGTTGGACATTCAATAGTTGGGCAAATCAGTTAGCCACTGAAGAATCATAAGTTGTTGGACAATCAATGGTATTTTACTGTAGGCCAGTAGCTAATTGAATAACATGTTCTTTTGACAACTTGTCTCGGCAATAAGTTAGATGAATGATGATTTGCTTAACGCCTTTTATGGACAATGAACTAGGCGAATGACATTTTCCACAACTATTCTAAAACTATCACGATATACTGAGGTGTCCCCGCAATTATGGTAATCTAATTGATTTAAGCACTATTATTCATGTGCATGTATTGAAATATACCTATCTAGCTACTGTCCTATCTATCTCTCCACTTATCGCTTATCTTTTTATCTCATCTATAGTACCTATCTTATCTATCTTATCTATATATCTATCCATTCATCTATCGAATCGCAAATCTATGTAGTTTATTTGTTCTATTTATCTATCATATCTTGTCTTGTCTTGTCTTGTCTTATCTTATCTTGTCTTGTCTTGTTTTTTTTCGTTTCTTGTCTTGTCTTGTCTTGTTTTATCTTATCTTATCTTATCTTTTCTATCTGTCTATCTATCTATCTACCTATCTATTTATCTATCTATCTATCGTTGCTCTATCTATCTTTTGATCTATATAATCCAACCTAATGTTATCTAACCTAATTTATTTTGATATGTTTTAAGTTTATATGTATTTATTTTTGTACTTATATGCATATATTGTCTTATCTAATCTAAGCTAGTCACTATCTTATCTTATGTTATGTTCTTTTATCTTAATTCTCTCTTTTTTACATCTCTTTCGATCTATCTCTATCTATCCACCTTTATCTATCTATAACTATTTGCTTGCATTTGTCTGTCTATCTATCTATCTATCTATCTATCTATCTATCTATCTATCTGTCTATATATCTCATCGTATTGTGTTTTCTTGTTTTATCCTATCTTATCTTGTCTTTTATTTTACTGTATCTGATGTCTCTGGTCTTATCTTTCATTGTCTGGTCTTCTCTGATCTTATCTTATCTGGTCTTATCTGTTTTTTGATTCTTCCCAATCTACCCCATCTGCTTACTCCATGTATTGTCTGTCTATGTGCGATATCTATCTATTTGACGACCCAATTTACCCAGTCCACTGAATCTATTTGTCCATTTGTTTCTTTGTTTGTTCATGTTTGTTCATTTTTCTGTCTACCTGTGCATCTATTGTTAGAATGCCCAGTGCACAAGACAATACAATACAAGACAAGACAAGATTAGACAAGACAGATAAGATAAGATAAAAGACAAAATAGAATATGATAAGATATGAATTTATGTGTTTGTCAATTGTTTCCGCTTTTCGTCTAAGTATCGATGTTCAGGGCTGTGGCAGCATGTTTTTCACTGTAAGCACCAGCCTGCCTAGCTCAGTCGGTAGAGCGCAACGCCCTTATCTTTATGGTCATGGGCTCGGGCCCCTCGGTGGGTGTTGTTAAATTGATTTCGTTTGTTGTTTCTTATTTCTTTTTGGTTTTGATCTTTTTTTGTTATGTTTTTTCTTTCTTGTCTTTCTTTTCATTTCTTGTTTTGTTTTTTGTTTTTTTTTTTGTGTGCCTCGATCGGTCGAGTTGGCAATTGCACTTGTTTTTGTGGTGGTTATTCGTATTTTGTTGCCAAGAATGATAGCCAGTGGCCAACTATCATTACATTTGTAGTCATAAATTTTGTTTATAGGATTTTTGATTATCAGTTTTTATTATTGATCTTGATTGGGCGGTACCGAGGGAACTTCATTCATCAATAAGCACCAATAGCACCATTCAACAAGGCATACATTATAAAAAATGGTGCCATTAACACCTGATGAAACAAAGGACTGTTCGCGGTGATCACTAATCAACACATGGAATTCGTGTTACGTTGCGGCCCTGGCTCAAATATCGATCAAGCATCGCCAGAGGATTCTGGACGTTGTTTCACCGAATTGGTTGATGGCAAAATCTAGAGGAAAACCATGGAAAACTGCTCAAACTAATGATAATATCTAGGATTTCCATGGTCGATTTTCCCATCAACCAATCCAGTGATTGTTTCCAACGACCTCCCAGTGGCTCTGGCAGAGCCCTGCGTCCTCAGGACTTGAACCTGCCAGAGCCAGTGATGTGGGCCATCAAGGCGAGCCGAAGCGAAAATCGGCTCGAAAATGGATCAATATTAACCAACCAATGTCATGGTGGTTATTACCCAGCCAACTATAGGGAAAACAGCCTGGTTGAAGATAGGGGAACCAGGGGGACTAAGGGTGAACTGACCCACAGCCAGCTGTTGAGACATGCTTTGTGGGCAAAACTTATTGCCGGTCACCTACTAACAAGCTAGTTGAGATAGTGGGATAAATCAACATGTTGCATGACTAGTGGGCACTGTTCATGGTTGGGATAAATCAACATGTTGTTGATCAATTTGGGTTGCTATTAGCTGTTGGTTGTTCAATTCACAAATGATTTGGGGATATAAACATGAACCCACCGATAGAACTCGCAGAACGCTTTTGGAAGTTGATGGGAGAACCAACTATGAACGCTTCGTTGGCAAGAAGCACAATGTTCTTATGGCAGCTCATCGTGGTTGCAATGAATTCGTGTGGGTGAAGGATGAAATACCGGCCGGTCTACTAATTACTTCAGGTCCACTCTCAGGGAGCATGGTGGCAGTTTGTCCCAAAATTGGAAGGTCCAATATCTCGCGTTAGGGTCTGGAATTGATGGCGCTGGAAAAAAATATCTCGCGTTGTCCTGAACCTACGCAGGTCTTATTACCAGGAATGGTTTGTCGGTCATTTCATGTTCAATGCCTAGTTCATGGCCACCTGATAATGATGGCCACCACTCGTCACCACACTAACTAGGGATTCGTCATTCAGGATTTTTGAACTGTTGGCTGTGCCTCCCTAAGATTCAGCACAATTCTATGACTACTACCAGCCCAACTCATCCACAATCACTTGCTAGATCATGATATGTGATCTGTTGTAGACCACGTTTGGGCTACCCAATTGCAAACAAACAGCACCATGTGGGGCTCTAGCCCCCGTCATGCAAATGTGCTATGCTGTAATGAGGGAACGACAGGCTGCCAGAACAGGAGTAGGCCTGATATGTGTCAGAGCAAGGCAAGACCTTGATTTGATGGGATGTGTTCCTGTTTGCGACCACACATGTGGGAATGGAAGGGCCATACTAATGTAGCACAGCAGATTTACCGCAAAACGGCTTGTGATTTGCCATCAAAGATATTGATGAAGTTGTTCGGCTCTTGAGGGCTACTGCCATACTCTAAGAGTACACATTGCTGAGGTGCTTTATGTCACTTGCTTACATCCTCATGACAAGAAGAAAATACATCAAATTAGATACGCGAAACATGGCCAAAAAAATGGAAGGGCATAGCTGCACATATGATCTAACATCAACTACCGGCAGTGGTCTATCAACCATGATTTGTTTATATGTTCAAAGTTGATGGTGGTTGATGATAAAGGTGGACCTTTCAGCCAAGATTCAGCACAAGACACTGCGTAGCTTCAGCCACGATGTAAAATCTGCACAAAATATGCGAAGGGATGGAGATGGAGAGAGCTGTTTCTTTGCACATCACGATCTTCGCATTGTAGCCGCATGTGCCCGCTGCATGTCAGCAACATACTGTGACGTACTGGCACTAGTAAGAAGTAGAAACCACATTGATACCACAGTTGCTGCAGACGTACTCCCACTGTGCGTCACTCAACTGATCGCGAATCATGGCATAGCATGTAGCCTCGCAGCTCGGTAGGCCTTGGATTTTGGCACGGGTTCGGAGCGCGGTGCGCGTTCAGAAGACTTGACTTGGCAGGCGCCGCAACAGGAGTCGGTACATGTCGGTACCCTTCAGTTTCTCACGATGATATTTTGTTTTCTTCTCTTCTGTTCTGGTTGCATTGGAATCTCTTGAAAAGTCTCTCTAGAGGTATACAAGTCAGTCAATGCTGAGGCAGACTTGTTTGAAGGCGATGGAGATATACCATTGGGGGAGATTTTTCCCCTCCGGAGAGTCGCTTTGGGAAGATCTGGGGGACGTACTGGTCTTGAAATCCATGACTCTTGGCAACCTTCACAGCAGAATCAATTTGGCAACCTTTTCCAGAAGTCATCCACATGTCCATCCAAAATAAGCCACCACACCGAGCATTGTGCCCCAGCTTCGTTTGAGTTTCGCCACGCGTCTCTTGATCAAGGATCCCCTCAATGTCGGGGTGAATCGGTCCGTCGGTCACCTTGTTTCGGGTATCCAAAGCCTTGTGCCTGGAGCATGGTGCACGGCGTGCACGGTGACTTGATTCACCACTTGACATCCGATGGAAGCCTTCCCAGTGCCTTTATTCTGCTGCCCAGCAGCATCCGCTCTGCTGGGGAGTCAGTGGCAGATTGGCTGCAAAACCATTGGCCAATGAACGAGAGCTCTGCACCCGAGGCCTTTTGGGTTCATGTCCGAGACAAGTTCTCTAGCTGCATTTTGTGAGGTTTGTTTGGAATTGTATGCTTGCATCCTTTTAGACTACTCGGTCTCTCAGACCATATTCATGTTTGTGTAGAAGTGTGAAAGCGTTCTTTTGTTTGTGCGATGCAGGCATGATCTTTTGCAAGTACTGTTGTAGTTACGTTGTGAATCATGACTCGTGGCATCATGAGTTTCAAAAAATGTTTCAAACAAATTGCCACAGTATGTTTTTGCTCATCGCTGATTCAAAAAAGAATCATTAGTTCAGACTGATATTAACCAATGATGATAACGGTTGATCATCCAATTCGTTTCAAAAATATGGTCAATAATTGTGCCAATCATCCAATGTGAGCCACAAACTATGGGAGCCAATCGGTTGGACGCGGCAAAAAACATCCAATATCAACCGCTGAACATCGGCGAAGCCTGGAAGCGCCAGGCCGTGGATCCCAGTGCCGCGGCACTGCTCAAGGCCAAGAAGCTGAAGGCGGAAGATGTGACGCAGCGTGTGGTGAAGTTCTATGCCAAGGACCGGCAGCTGCTGGGCCCATGGGTGCTGGGTATCCCATGGGTATCCCAAGGGTATCCTGTGGCCCACCACTGTGCAATTGTCTACCTGGTCTACCTAGCCTCAAGACGCGCAGAAGTGCAGGGATAAGCATCGTTTTGACATGCCTGGAAACATGCGTTTGCTGCATTGCATTGCCTATGATAGTATACATTGTCTACATTTCTCACGTCACCAGCACTGCCATCACATGTGACACACCGCATCACATCCCTTTTGTTGCATGTATTTACTGTATATCATCTATTTATTTAAAGATCTACTGCAATGCAAATAAACGGACACACACACACAGACACACACACACACACACTCGCACACACACACACACGCACACACGCACACACACACACACACACACACGCATGAGCGACATTAGTTACACACCCACACGATATGACATGATCCAACGTTCACACACACACACACACCACACGCACACACACACACACGTGTCCGTGCTATATTGTGCATGCACATGCCAATATTCTGGCACGCGCATTACACACCTAAAACCTGATAAACGTGCATTTCTTGGCAGTATGCACATCAATGTAAGTATTTTCTTTGTATATTCAATATATAGACGCATATGTATATATATATATATATATTTATTTATTTTTTTTTATATTCACACAGGTGTTTGGAAGTGTTGGTGTTTTTTGGGGGGCCGTTGAAGCTCAAATGTGCATCATACCAACTTCAGCCTCGAAGTGATGGCTAGAACAGTCCACACTCCAACGATCCTCGCTGATCCTGGCAGGACTGCCCACATAGCCAGGCATTGGATCCCATTTGGAAGGCTGCAGAGAAGGACTGGAAGGCTGCCAAGCACGATGCCAAGCTCAGTTGGCAGCAGAAGGAGTGCTACACCACTGAGACTTGGCAGATTACAACTGCCAGCTTGGTTCCAAGATGTTCAAAGAGCTGGGATCAAGTTGGAAACGTCTAATTTGTTTGCATGCTAGTAGCTGCTTGCTGTTCGAGGTGTGCTCACAGAAAATGAATCATATAGTCCCACGTCAAAGATCATTTTTGGGGGCAAAGGCATCCCCTTTCAAATGGTCCACATGAGGTGTTTTCATTGAGTGGGCGGAGGGCAACTGCAGAGAATGATGGCTTTGCACACACACACACATGTGTGCGTGTCTGTCCGTGAGCAAATGCATTTGCCAACATATGCCCAAGCACGGTCTTGGAGCTTTATCAAGCAGTGGGATGAAGCTACAAGAGTCTCAGAGTCGCGTGTTCAATGAATACCTAAAGCTAAGCTGCCACCAAATTTCTAGGTGGAAATTAAATGCTCATGTCTACTGGGTTGGTGGCTTCAATCACTTTTGACATGTTCCTTTGCATCAACAAATTGTTGGTTCCTTGACACGCATATCAATGGTTTCCCCTTAACATGATCATTTTTTGGTGGTTGATTGATTACCCTATGTTGGCACATACCCATATTTTTCACGGGGGCGGTTCAACCACTATCTAGTGAATCTAGTGTTTAATGAATCATGGTAATCCAGATCAAGTAACAAACCCTTTTCTGATGTTCAATGTGGACAAAGGCTTGGCATTTGTTGCATCCATATCTTTGTATATGGTTCGTAGTTGTATGCACATGTTCATGCCAACTGCTGCAAATTTACATCAAGGTTCTGTCAGTTTCCTATCATTTCTACACCATAGATGTCCGTGTGGTGGATTAGGCACCACACATGCTGATGATCATTAGTGCTATATATTATTTTCACATTATTTGAACATATTGAGATATTACATTTGTTTATTCGTTTGGATTTATATCTACTTTTTGAAAAGATACAAATACATATATATATATATATGTATAGATCTCCCATCGCTATTGCTGTGCCTTCGGCGCAGCAGAGACCTTTCAGGACTGGAAGAAGGGCAAAGACTTCGATGCCTGTCAGGAGGAGGGCATTGAATCATTCCCAACCATCAAGTACTACTACGGGAAGAAGGCGCAGTGGGGAGGTGGCCAACTGACCCACTGCGAACCTGGATGAAGTGGTTGTTAATCAAGATGCGAATATACAGTTGTCAAGCATGATTCATGAAATATCAATAGGTGGTTGGTGGTTTGATTCGTATTATTCACTTTCCCAAATGTATTACCCCATCGTTGGTGTGTTGGGTGACTTGTATTTGTTTAGCTGTTGAAACCACCAACCAGATAATTGTCATGTCAAGTGTGGAATGGTTAAGAACTGCTATGAGGGACTAGGATTAATCAGGAATTTGTAACACATTCATTATTTTTTGACAAAAATTGTCGCAACATGCTACTTGATGGAATGGTCGTTGTTTGTGAATGATCTTCGATGGGTCGGCGATAAGGATTTGGCTAAATGTAGAAACTGCAAACAATCCCCTTGCAAAATGTATTGAACATGGAAGGTAGTACCCCCAGGTGTGTTGTGTTAGAACGTCGCAAGGGAGGACTGATTGCATTGCAAGAATGTCAGCCATGCATTGTCTAAAACCATGACTATGCTGTGAAAAGGGTCAACCAGCTACACCACCATTTGGCAAATGAGTCGAACTCCGAGCAATTAGGTAAGTCAATTGCATGTGACCTATCACCATCTAGTCTTGATCACTTCCCAGGGCGCCTTCCAGCTACACAAATGACCATGTGTGTGGATGTTTCCTACTGGGCGGAGGTCCAAATTCTAACCGAGTTACTCATTCGCAATCAACCAAACCACCTTTCAGGCACTATTCCAATCGCATTCGTTTCAAGTTGTGGGGCTTGTCATCAGTTTTTCAAGGGTATTTTGGAACCCTTGCCATGGCATAACCATTACACCACGGCCACCCAACGTGTGGAAGCCTTCATTGCGCCAAGACTCGCCATAGACGATGATCAATGATGCTGGGGGGCAGCAAGCTGGGCGCCAGGACCAGCTTGGAGAGGAGATCCTGGAGCATAGCGACAAAGATGCTGGGCGCACTGCTGGGGGGTGGAAAATATGTGACAGGAAGATGGGGAATGGATGGTTGGTTGGTTGATGGTTGATGGATGGTTTGTTGGTTGATTGTTGATGGATGGTTGGTTGGCTGATGGATCTTGATGGCTGTACAACTGGCATATCACCTTCAGCTTCGCTGAACTCCTTGAGATGGTGATTGAGAGACGGAGAGTATATCAGTATATCACAACTGGTTGATGGTTTGATTGACATTTGTTATTTCCCCAAATGTAGCTATTGACAAATAGGTGGTTGACTTGCGCATATTTTTCATGGCGGTGTGGTTCAGCCACCAGCCAGACAAGCTAAGTAACCATGGTCGAAAGCGGATCTCCAAAGATAAGATCCGTTTCCACTAGCACTGAAGCCGCTTAGTCCATAAGGTCGTGGGGAATGGAGGTTGACAAGCGTGCGGTGTTCTGTTTGCAATGGGGTGAAGATTGTTTGGGGGTTTCTTCAAATGGTGGCACCTCCAAACCATTCAGGTTCCGTATTTTGAGAAACCACCGTATGATGACAAAATTGCAAAAAAATGCAAGAGCAAAGAGCTGCTATTTGGTTCATGCTGGTGCGGCTTAGAATTCTTCGGTCGTCACCAAAATAGAATGTTTGCCTATGCTTCACCTTACTTTTGCATACTTTTGCGGGTTTGTGTGGTGGAACCCCTCGTGTGAGAGATGCAATCATGTCAGTCATGTGCCTTGAGAATCAGAGATTCAGGATCATCATCACAGGGAGGCGTGCGGATATAGCAGTTGAAGGATCCATGTTATGACCTTCTTGCACCACACTACGAGACTGCAAAGACTTTTTTACGGCTGCT